>SDVV010006554.1:0-18365 GCA_016164225.1 Gammarus roeselii
CGCTGATAAAAGTGATGTTATTTACGGTAAAACAAAATGCATAATATGTTTACTCCTTTAAACGATTTTTTTAAAATAGAACAGATTTCTTTTCGAATATGAACTTTTCATCTTCATTTATTGGCAGCCTAACAGTGATGCTGTTGTTGTCGACTCAGCAGCCTCAAGCTTCCTCATTTCAGAGTCACTTCAGCGTCTCTAACCAACATGATAAGAAAATATGAAACGATTATCCTCGCCCAATTCTGCCAGATGTTTCTCCTGTATCGTAACTCCAGTTAAGATACAAAGAAAGCACGGCGGAAAGAGCTCTCTGAAAAGTGCTGATTATGAGGGCGCGTCTCATAGTATTTCTATCCACGACGACAAGAAAGTGAATTTAATGAACGAACAATGAAAATTTTGCAGGTATTACCTTCTAAAATATTTCCATTGTTTCATCTAGTTTTGAAACCCTTTCTTCACTAGATTTTCTCTTTCATCTTCTTCTATTTACTATTGAGCAGAAATGTATGATCATCCCCTTATTTCTGTTTCTTCGTCTCCATACTCCGCAAGGGCCAAAAAACAACCGCCTGTACCTCATAATTTCCTTCAAAGGGCTTCCCCCCTCCACAGTGTTTTGCCTTGATAGTTGCCCTTTTAGCAGGCAATGGGTCCTAAATTAGAATTTCCCAGAAACGATTTTTTTCCGACTAAGCACATCTTATTTTTTACCTTCAAACGAATGCGTCATTCACAAAGAAAAAAAGAAGAGAGGAAGGAGTCTTGGAGAATGGGATGTTTTTTTCAAGGCGAGGTCAGTTCTGCCATGCTAGTTTTTTATTGCAAAATATTTTCTTACGCTTTTCTTGACGTTTTCTGTAAGGTAAATTACACATCGTTGTTCCTCTACGTTTAGCTAAGTGATTCAAACACAATAAAAATAGGCTCTAAGTACCTAGCATATATTATCGGGCACCTCATCACGAATACTCTGTCGTTGCTTCTGTAACACCAAGTTCGTATCGATATGTTCGTGGTTTCATCCTAGATCAGCAAGTGATGTTTGCAGGATCGTACATGTAAGTATGAAGGTGTAAACATATAGCGGCTTTCCTACAGTGAATTGAGGGTGTCGTTGGATCGCTCAGAAGGGTGGTATTGGCCTAATTAACCCCAACACGAGCGTGCAGTATGTTTACTTGGACTAGAACCTTCAACCAGCTTCACTATAGAGACTGACACAAGAGATCGGCCCGAGCCAACTCCGCCAGCGCGACCGGGTGTGAATTCAAGAAACAAAACTTTGTCTTGATCTGTACGGTCGTATCCGGTGGTGATTGTTACAATTAAGTATAAAAATAAGAATAAAATTTGAGTTCATGCGATATATTTTCATTCCCGTGAGAGCTCTTGCAAGAGTTAGACTCACATCTTTGAAATTTAATAAATTCAAAAACTTGACAGCCTCTGCCATGACAGCGTCCCAGTGAAAATGAATGCTACAATGACATGCTTCACTTCTACCTGCCGAAGCATTTACCCGATCACCTGCTCGTCTCAGTGGAGGAAAAGAATCCCGCACAAGATTTATAGTAAACGACTCAGGAAACCAAGCAAACATATAAATATAAAAAGTAACTGTGCACAGAATGGAAATGACTTCGCCCATTAGAGCAACGGTGAAGTGGGAAAGACAACAAATACTTTCCAATAGATAAAGTGCTAAGTGACGACCGGAGAAGGGGTGGATTAATGAGGGGTAGGGTGTGGGCAAGTGTGTTGACCAGCTGAGGGCTCCTAGCAAGAACTCATTGGGATAGTTAGTTTTGTGATCAGCTGCGGGGACCAGGATTGGTGGTTTTCCCCGAGTTGTAATGGGAAAACCAAGAAATTAGTCCAAAGCATCGCAACTGATAAAAATCTGTGGGGAGAAAATTTATTGACCGTACTAAACGCGCCAGTAACGGCACCTGACATGTTCTTGAAGTCACTATTACGCTAGAGTGCTGAAGAACTGCCCTCCTTAGACAGAGGCTTGACAACACTATGAATAAATACATCGACACTGACCGGTTACACGACTTGTGGACATGTAAAAACAAATAGAAATAAGTATAAAATAAATGGTCGGTAGATCTTTAGGCCCCGAATCTTTAATATTGTTTTTAGAAGCATTATCAAGACGGATGATTATACCAACAGTTTGACACTACATGGGCTCAATGTCTGCTACTAGAGTACTGCTGCTAACCAATGCAAATTGCTTTTTCTGTCAATAACTTTTTGTTTAATTTAAAAAGTGTTGTTTTCTTACGGCAACAATATATTTTTTTTACTTACACCCTACCCATAACCCCCAGTTGATAAGTAACAACTCGTTCTTTTTGAAGGGCCCGTTTAGGAATCGATTGAATTCTCATCACAGATAGAGCCCGCCTATAGAGGATTTTTATCCCAGGAAGTATCATGGTATAGAAAGAGTGATCGCTATTGTTGTTCTAGTGCTTAAAATAATTGCGTGGCCTAATGAAGTTTTCTTTGATAAGAGGATGATTGCTTATTATCCTTCAGAGATTGTTTTACAGATCGTATTCAATTGCAGCTTAGCCGATCACCTTAGCGTACTGATTTCTTTAAAGTAGATATATTCAATACATCTGGTGTGCAATGGAGTAAATTAACTTTTAAATAGCAACACTAAAGCAATCGTTGAGAAAATGTGATGAAATAGAAATTACGATTATAAGGTGAATATGCAATCATCGCTTTTATTTTTAAAATGCACAGATGCGCTGTACCGTCTCTAAAATCAATTAGGCATCCCACAGTGAGCAATCAGTGTAACTGCTCAAGGTTATAGGAAAAGTCTACATAATCACATCATCATCACGTATAGTAGGTACATGTGCGATAAAGAAGGCAAAGCGCGTAGTCCTTCTTATCTCTAGCAGTGACTCCAGGATTGCGCTTAACAGCAACCAGTCTACCAACACAGGATCCTCTATAAAGCACTTTTGCTTCTTCTCCACAACCTCAAACTGGTCAACAGCAATGCTCGAAGAGAAGAGCAGATTCGTTGGTAAAATATAGGTTCTTTTACGTAGAATTTACAAGGCAAATTGGAGAATGCAGCCGTCACGAGAGAGCATGTATTGAAGTTAATGTTGAAATTAAACATTTCTTAAAAGCTGTTCTACGTCATATCCATTTCTAATGAACGAGAAGTTCGAGCTATTTGTAAATCAAATACCCGTGTAGAAGGAGTCCTCTTGTCACTTTAATGTGGCTGATTGCAGGATTATGTGTTTATCGTTAGGAACTGCATGTTTCTCAGCATTAGTTTCATACAATGTTTCTATTGTTCATACTGAGGACAAATATATTGGTTTTGTTTTAGTTTCACACAAATACAGTTTATGATTTTAATAATACAGTAATTTGATATGACTGGAATTCGCCAAGTTTCTAGAACCATTGGCATATGCACCGGCAAATAACTATACAAAAAATTGATACCGTAAATCACGACATCCTCTCAGCAAAATTAAATAAATGCGGATTTCGGGGACTGTCATTCGACTGTCTCAGTAGTTACTAGCAGGGCAGGAAACAATGTGTGAGAATTGAATCGTCGCGTTTCAATATTCAACCATGAACATAGGCATGCCGCAGGGTTCTATCCTGGGTCCTCTACCTTTTTTGTTTTTGTCAACGATTTACCTAACGTCTCATGTAAGTTGACCACTATAATATTCGCCGATAACACTACATTATCTGTTTCTGATCAAGACTATTACAACTTTTTAACAATAACAAATGATGATATGACTAGAATAGGGAACTAGATGATTTCTAGCAGACTCTCTCTCAATGTTGAAAAATCTTTAATAATTCCTTTCAATAACATGTCTCACAATGTAGTTGATTGTCTAAACGTTTCGTATGATAACCAACACTAAAGTTGTCAGTAGGGTGGCAATTTCTGGGTGTGACTATGGATGAGCGTCTATTTTTGGGAGAACATGTTGACCTGGTTTGTGAAAAAGTTTTAAAAATCAATGCCATGCTATATAAACTTTAATATTTTATCTCTGAAGAAAAACGGGTTGGCTTGTATTCCAATTTAATTTATCCTTATCTTATTTACTGTAATGTTGTATGGGGCAGCGCATGCCGTGTTCATTATGATATATTGTATTTTGTTGCAAACAAATATAGTCCGAAATATCACAGGAAAGTGATACTTGGATCTCACCGATCCACTTAAAAAAATGGCATCTAAAAAATAACAGATCTTTACCTTCTACTACTGGCCAGAGAAACCTCCAGGAAGAATGCTCAATCAGAATTCTTGTACCCACAACACAATTATTCAACTCGTAGTAGTAGTATTAACCCAGTCCCCTGTTTCCAGGGACCTGCAATAACCCAACGATCCTTAGCATATGCTCTTACTAAGGGGTGGAATGCTCTCCCAATAAATATGAGGCATCGCTCGTCCTTGCGGAATTTTAAGGCTGTCTTGAAACAGTATCATTCTGAACATCATATTTGGTAGTTTCTCACCTGGCATAGTGCTTTGAACTATGATATGTGTGAAGTAGTATCTGCTTGAATATTGTATTGGTGTATAACCTTGAATGGAGCCTTGTATTTTAATCTGATTTGGTGTGTAATCCGATCTCTTGCAATGTGTATTTGTGTACTACTTTAATGCCTGCATCCGTTCCTGTCTTATGAGTCGGTGAATTGTTCATGCGTTAGGTTTACAATAAAGTGTATGATAGTGTTCGTGTGTTTGCCTGAAAAGCACAATAAGTGTTTATATCAGTGTTGAACTGCATTTTTTTAATTGTATAATATTTGTTACCTATTTTTCCAATAAAATAATGTTATTGGAGACTTCCTGCTAGCAATGTTCGCATTTATAACGTGGATCAACTCGCATCTCTGCCTGTTAATATCCAAACCTGTTCGGTTTTTCGCGGGAGTCAGTTAAAACTGACTTCCTCGAGCGTGGCGACATCCTAGTAACAAATGTTCAACTCTAAACCGGCACTACGCGCAATAAAGACATAATTAAACGAGCTTTACGCAAAGTTGGCCTTGGTACGACCCTTGAGCTAGTATCGATCGTGGTGACGGTAAGCAACTAGACGGTGTTGCAGTATTCCCCTTCTCTAGAGGGTAACACTTTTGTTGGGATTGCACCTGGGTAGACTCCTTTGCGACGAGTCCCCTGCCTGGCACTTCTTCAGAGGTTGGCATGGCTTCCATTGTGACTGAGAAGGAAACAAAAAGAATACGTATCAATCTCTTCGTGACCGTTACCTTTTTGAGCCCTTTGCTATCGAGATGACCGGCGTTATTGGCAAGTGCAACCGCATACTGATCCCCGACATCGGCGGACCGTTATCTGCCGTCTCTGGGGACCCTCGCCAAACTTTCTGGTTTAAACAACGGCTAGGACTGTTTGTGTGACATGGCAGTGCTTTGAGTGTACAATTGGCTTAAAAGCCTATCAACTCGGAAGTAATAGATCGGATCTGTTGTTAAGGTTGAGGAGTCGGCTGTAACTACAGCAGGGCTGGAGGTGTAATTACTTTGGCTGGATGCCACAACCTCTGGCGAACGTTGGGGCTTGATATATTCCCATTTGTGGGGGCATTAGAAAAAAAATCGTGGAGGCAAAGTAATCCAGAGCTAAAAACGTCGAGTTTTTAGCTCTGGACGGAAAATCTAGTACACTTGTCGCTCATCTGTAATGGTCGTTTAATACACAGACGACTTTTGGGTCTGCGGTCAGCTCTGAATCGTCCTTCGGATGAACTTAAGACTGGTTGGGACTGTTAGAAGCTCAGGATCAAACAATGTGGCCAGTGAGTGAATTGAAATCTTGTTGGGCCTTCTGGCAACACATGAATGACCAATGGAACCATCAATAAATTTCAAGGCCTTTTGGGCTTTCCGGCAGCGATTATCTGACTATTTAGTGAAATGAAAGCGTGATGGACCTGCTGAAAATGTTTGACTAATCAAGTTCACGTGACCATCAAGTGAATTGAAGGCTCTGGAGGCGTTCGAGAGGCCATGGACTGACCATTGAGAGGACTGGAGGATAGTTAGGTATGCTTGTAGCTCTTGACTGTTCATCTTTTGAACTGAGGACTTGTTAGATCTTATTGCTACTCTAATGACAATAGAGTAAATGGACGGTTTGTTGAGTGTGCTGGCCGCCTTAAACCAACCATCCAGTGAGAATCATGGGCGTTGAGGCATCTCAGGACTGACCATCAAATGAACTATCCTCCCTACTCTAGACCAAACATTAAGGAAACTGAAGGCATTTTGGGTCCGTCAACTAGTCTAGACTGATCATCGATTGCAATGAAAGCAAAATTAGAAATGTTCCAGAGTAACGGATCAGTTTGTTCCCCACCTCTCTTCTCCCAGTGTGTGTTGCCTTGACATATAAACAGTCCGTTTCCTCTCTGGATGCTGATGCCACGTCACTCAAACTGTTCGTTTCCTTTCAAGGATCTGATGCCACGTCGCCCAAACAGTTTGTATACTCGCAGGATTCTGATGTCACGTCAGCCAAACCGTTTGTATTCTCTCTGGGATATGATGCCACGTCACCCAAACCGTTTCTATCCCACAGGGATCGGGTACTATGATAGTATTTACTCACTTGGCTTAGTTGCCATGTTACTCATACAATTTGCAAACTCTCGAAGCTCTGTTACCGTGCTTGAGACCCATTTGTTCCATCTCAGGGCTCTGTTGCCTTGTTACATACACTCTTTATTTCTCTTATGACTCTGTTGCTGTTTTACACGCCGCGCCTGTTTTATACACAGCGCCTGTTCCCGTGTCACATGTTCAGTTAGTTTTATCGAAACCTTTTTTGCCGTACTACATATAGTGATTTTCTTCTTTCATGGTATCTATTAGCATGTTTCACACATCGTTTGTTGCACCCCCTGGCTATATTGACGCGTTACACAAACCATTTATTTTCTGTATCATGCCTCATATGCATAATTCTCTAAAGTGTGTACTTTTATCATAAAGTTACACCCTCATTAGGCAACACTTAGTAGCTGGGCAACTTTTACGATTAGAACTAAGCTAAGGGATCCAGGAGAAGTAATACAGCCTTCATTTGGACACGTAGATGAGCGGAGGTTTTGGATATATGAGGGTGGTGTAGGCACGAAGCGGATGGTTTGATTGCAGATCTTTGAGGTATGCTCGGGTGGGGTTGAGTTTAGATTAGAGCTAATCTATTAGATCTTGGAGGGATTATGCAGCCTTCCGTTGAAGACGTAGATGAGCGACGTTCTGGCTATGCATGGATGGGTGGTATAGGCACGGATTGGGTGATTTGGTTTCAGTTCACTGAGAAGTGCTCTGCTGAGCTTGAGTTTAGTTTCATATTACTGTGAAATTCTGTTGGCCCAGCAACTCTACTAAATAAACCCGTTGGAGATAATTGTAGACGACATTTGAGGGAATCGAATATACGAAATTTAGAACAATATTCTGATTTTTACTCTACTGTAACAGGAGACATTTTAATATTGCAATTCTGGAACCAGTTCCCCACTCTACTATTGTGTTTAATCTTAGATCACTCTCAATCTTCATCTGTATGATTTGGTAGTATTCTGGTACCGCTGTTAATCTTTCTTCATTTTGTGTATACGTGTCATTTATATTCATCATTCACTGTCAATTGGTCCATGATATCCTGGTCCTATTTCTCAACTTTCAATTTGACCATGATATCATAGGTCCCCTCGCTCCACTCTTAATTTGAACATGATATCAAAGGTCCCCTCGCTCCACTCTTAATTTGAACATGATATCATAGGTCCCCTCGCTCCACTCGTAATTTGAACATGATATCATGGGTTCCCTCGCTCCACTCTTAATTTGAACATGGTATCATAGGTCCCCTCGCTCCTCTCTTAATTTGAACATGATAGCATAGGTCCCTCGCTTGACTCTTAATTTGAACATGATATCACGGGTCCCCTCGCTCCTCTCTTCAATTGACCATAATATCATAGATCTCCTCGCTCCTCTCTAAACTTGAACATGATATCATGGGTCCCCTCGTTCCACTCTTAATTTGAACATGATATCATAGGACCCCTCGCTCCACTGTTAATTTGAACATGATATCATAGGTCCCTTCGTTTCACTCATAATTTCAACATGATATCATAGCTCCACTCGCTCCTCTCATAGTTTGAACAAGATATCATAGGTCCCCGCTCTCCACTCTTAATTTGAACATGATTTCATTGGACACTCGCTCCACTCTTAATTTGAACATGATATCATAGGTCCCCTCGTTCTTCTCTTAATTTGACCATGATATCCTAGGTCCCCTCGTTCCACCCTCAATTTGAACATGATATCATAGGTCCCCTTGCCCCTCTCTTAATTTAAACGTGATTTCATAGGCTTCTTCGCTCATCTCTTAATTTGAACATGATATCATAGGTCCCCTCACTTCACTCTTAAATTGAACCTGATATCATAGGTCTCCTCGGTCAACTCTTATTTGAACATGATATCATGGGTCGCCTCACTCCACTCTTAAATTGAACATGATACCATACGTTTCCTCGCTACACACTTCATAAGAACATGATATCATAGCCCCGCCCCCCTCCACTCCTAATTTGAACATGATATCATAGGTCCCCTTTCCCCCCCAAAATATGAAAATGATTTCATTGAACCCACGCTCCACTCTTAATTTGAACATGACATCATAGGTCCTCTCGCTCCACTCTTAATTTGTCCATGATAGCATAGGTCCCATCCCTCCTCTCTTAATTTGACCTTGATATCATTGGTCCCTTTGCTATACTCTGAATTTGAACATGATATCACAGGTCTCCTCGCTCCTCTCATAATATGACCATGATATCATAGGTCCCCTCGCTCCACTTTCAATTTGAACATGATATCATGGGTCCCCTAACTCCACTCTTAAATTGAACATGATATCATACGTTCCCTCGCTCCACTCCAAAATTGAACATGATATCATAGGTCCCCTTGCCCCACTCCTAAATTGAACATGATATCAAAGGTCCCCTCGCTCCTCTCTTAATTTGAACATGACATCATAGGTCCCATCGCTCCACTCTTAATTTGAACATGATATTATAGGTCACCTCGCTCCACTCTTAATTTGACCATGATATCATAGGTCCCCTCGCTCCTCTCTTAATTTGACAATGATATCATAGGTCCCCTCACTCCGCTCTAAATTTGGTCATGAAATCATAGGTCCCCTCGCTCCTCTCCTAATTTGAACATGGTATAATAGGTCCCCTCTCTCCTCTTAATTTGACCATGATATAAAAGGTTCCCTCGCACAACTTTTAATTAGAACATGATATCATGGGTCCCCTCACTTCACTCCTAATTTGAACATGATATCATAGGTCCCCTCGCTCCTCTCTTAATTTGACCATGCTATCATAGGTCTCCTCGCTCCACTCCTAAATTGAACATGATACTATACGTCTCCTCGCTCCGCTCCTAATTTGTTCATGATATCATAGGTCCCCTCGCTCCTCTCTTAATTTGACAATGATATCATAGGTCCCCTCGCTCCACTCTTAATTTGAACATGATGTCATAGGTCTCCTCGCTCCTCTATTAATTTGACTTGATATCATAGGCCCCCTCGCTCCACTCTCAATTTGAACATGATATCATAGGTCCCCTCTCTCCTCTCTTAATTTGAACATGATAGCATAGGTCCCTCGCTCCTCTCTCAATATGAACATGATATTATAGGTCCCCTCGCTCCTCTTATTTTGACCGTGACATCATAGGTCCCCTCGCTCCTATCTTAATTTGAACATGATATCATAGGTCTTCTCGCTCTACTCTTAATATGAACATGATATCTTAGGTCCATTCGTTTCTCTTAATTTGACCATGATATCAAAGGTCCCATCGCCCAACTCTTAATTGGAACATGATATCATGGGTCCCCTCACTGCACTTCTAAATTGAACATGATATCATAGGTCCCCTCACTCCTCTCTTAATTTGACGATGTTATCATAGGTCCCCTCGCTACACTCTCAAATTGAACATGATATTATACGTTCCTTCGCTCTTCTCTCGATTTAACCATGATATCATAGGTCCCCTCGCTCCACTCTCAATTTGAACATGATATCATAGGACCCCTCACTCCACTCCTAAATTAAACATGATATCAAAGGTCCCCTCACTCCTCTCGTAATTTGACCATGCTATCATAGGTCCCCTCGCTCTACTCTCAAATTGAATATGATATTATACGTTCCTTCGCTCTTCTCTTAATTTGACCATGATATCATAGGTCCCTCGCCGCTCTCCTAATTTGTCCATGTTATCATATGTCCCCTCGCTCCACTCTTCATTCGTACATGATGACATAGGTCCCTTCGCTCCACTCTTAATTTGAACATGATATCATGGGTACCCTCACTCCACTCTTAAATTGAACATGATATCATACGTTCCATTGCTCCACTCATCATTTGAACATGATATAATAGGTCCCTGCGTTCCTCTCTTAATTTGACCATGATATCATATGTAGATCCCCTCGCTCCACTTCTAATTGGATCATGATATCATGGGTCCCCCCACTCCTCCCCTAATTTCACCATGATATCATAGGTCCCCTCGCTTCACTCTTAATTTGAACATGATATCATAGGTCCCCTCGCCCAACTCTTAATTGGGACATGATATCATGGATTCCCTCACTGCACTCCTAAATTGAACAGAACATGATATCAATGGTCCCCCCGCTCCATTCTTGATATGAACATGATATCATAGGTCTCCTCGCTCTTCTCTTAGTTCGAACATGATATCATAGGTCCCCTTCTTCCACTCTTAATTTGAACATGATATCATACGTTCCCTCGCTCCACTCTTCATTTGAACATGATATCATCTGTCCCTTCGCTCCACTCTAAATTTGAACTTGATATCATAGGTCCCCTCTCTCCACTCTTAGTTTGACCATGATATCATAGGTCCCCTCGCTACACTCTCAATTTGAACATGATATCATGGGTCTTCTCACTACACTCTCAAATTGAACATGATATCACACGTTCCGCATCTCCACTCTTCATTTGAACATGATATCATATGTCCCTCGCTCCACTCCTAATTTGAACATGATATCATTGGTCTCCTCGCTCAACTCTTAATATGAACATGATATTATAGGCCCCTCGCTCCACTCCGAATTTGAACATGATATCATAGGTCACCTCGCTCTACTCATCATCTGAACATGATATCATAGGTCCCCCCGCTTCACTCCTAATTTGAACATGATATCATAGGTCCTCTCGCTCCATTTCTAATTTGAACATGATATCATAAGTCCCCTCGCTTTCCTCTTAATTTGACCATGATATCATAGGTCCCCTCGCTACACTCGTATTTTGAACAAGATATCATAGGTCCCCTCGCTTCATTCCTAATTTGAACATGATATCATAGGTCCCATCGCTCCCCTCATCATTTAAATATGATATCATATGTCCCCTCGCTTCCCTCTTAATTTAAAGAAGATATCATAGATCCCCTCGCTCCACTCTTAATTTGAAAATAATATCATAGGCCCCCTCCCTCCACCTTTTATTTGAACATGATATCATGGTCCCCTCGCTCCACTCATAATTTGAACATGATATCATGGGTCCCCTCGATCTTCTCTTCATTTGACAATGATATCCTAGATCCCCTCGCTCCACCCTTAATTTGAACATGATATCATGGGTCCCCTCGATCTTCTCTTCATATGACCATGACATCCTAGATCCCCTCGCTTCTCTTTTAATTTGAACATGGTATCATAGGTCCCCTCGCTCCTCTCGTAATTTGAACATGATATCATAGGTCCCTCGCTTCACTCTTGATTTGAACATGATATCATGGGTCCCCTCGCTCCTCTCTTCATTGACCATGATATCATAGATCCCCTCGCTCCTCTCTAAATTTGGACATGATATCATAGGTCCCCTCGTTCCATTCTTAATTTGAACATGATATCATAGGTCCCCTCGCTCCACTGTTAATTTGAACATGATATCATAGGTCCCTTCGTTTCACTCATAATTTCATCATGATATCATAGGTCCACTCGCTCCCCTCATAATTGAAAAATATATCATAGGTCCCCTCTCTCCACTCTTAATTTGAACATGATTTCATTGGACACTCGCTCCACTCTTAATTAGAACATGATATCATAGGTCCCCTCGCTCCTCTCTTAATTTGACCAAGATATCCTAGGTCCCCTCGTTCCACCCTCAATTTGAACATGATATCATTGGTCCCCTCGCTCCTCTCTTAATTTGAACGTGATATCATAGGCCCCATCGCTCCTCTCTTAATTTGAACATGATATCATAGGTCTCCTCAATTCACTCTTAAATTGAACATGATATCATAGGTCCCCTCGGTCAACTCTTATTAGGAACATGATATCATGGGTCGCCTCACTCCACTCTTAAATTGAACATGATACCATACGTTTCCTCGCTACACACTTCATATGAACATGATATCATAGACCCCCTCCCTTGACTCCTAATTTGACCATGATATCATAGGCCCTCTCCCTCCTCTCTTGATTTGACCTTGATATCATAGGTCCCCTCGTTCCACTCTTAATTTGAACATGATATCATACGTTCCCTCTCTCCACTCCTAATTTGAACATGATACCATAGGTCACCTCGCTCCATTTCTAATTTGAACATGATATCATAAGTCCCCTCGCTTTCCTCTTAATTTGACCATGTTATCATAGGTCCCCTCGCTACACTCGTATTTAGAACAAGATATCATAGGCCCCCTCGCTTCATTCCTAATTTAAACATGATATCATAGGTCCCATCGCTCCCCTCATCATTTGAATATGATATCATAGGTCCCCTCACTTTCCTCTTAATTTAAAGAAGATATCATAGATCCCCTCGCTCCACTCTTAATATGAAAATAATATCATAGGCCCCCTCCCTCCACCTTTTATTTGAACATGATATCATGGTCCCTCGCTCCACTCATAATTTGAACATTATATCATGGGTCCCCTCGATCTTCTCTTCATTTGACAAAGATATCCTAGATCCCCTCGCTCCACTCTTAATTTGAACATGATATCATGGGTCCCCTCGATCTTCTCTCCATATGGCCATGATATCCTAGATCCCCTCGCTTTTCTTTTAATTTGAACATGGTATCATAGGTCCCCTCACTCCTCTCTTCATTGACCATGATATCATAGA
Organism: Gammarus roeselii; assembly: GCA_016164225.1. Taxonomy (NCBI): domain Eukaryota; kingdom Metazoa; phylum Arthropoda; class Malacostraca; order Amphipoda; family Gammaridae; genus Gammarus; species Gammarus roeselii. Next base: position 13,329 of record SDVV010006554.1, read on the forward strand.
TCCCCTCGCTCCTCTCTAAATTTGAACATGATATCATGGGTCCCCTCGTTCCATTCCTAATTTGAACATTTCATAGGTCCCCTCGCTCCACTGTTAATTTGAACATGATATCATAGGTCCCTTCGTTTCACTCATAATTTCAACATGATATCATAGGTCCACTCGCTCCCCTCATAATTGAACAAGATATCATAGGTCCCCTCTCTCCACTCCTAATTTGAACATTATTTCATTGGACACTCGCTCCACTCTTAATTTGAACATGATATCATAGGTCCCCTCGCTCCTCTCTTAATTTGAACATGATATCATAGGTCCCCTAGCTCCTCTCTTAATTTGAACGTGATATCATAGGCCCCTTCGCTCCTCTCTTAATTTGAACATGATATCATAGGTCTCCTCAATTAATTCACTCTTAAATTGAACATGATATCATAGGTCACCTCGGTCAACTCTTATTTTGAACATGATATCGTGGGTCGCCTCACTCCACTCTTAAATTGAACATGATACCATACGTTTCCTCGCTACACACTTCATATGAACATGATGTCATAGACCCCCCCCCACCTTGACTCCTAATTTGGACATGATATCATAGGTCCCCTTTTCCGCTCAAAATATGAACATGATTTCCCCCCCCCCCCCCTTGACTCCTAATTTGAACATGATATCATAGGTCCTCTCGCTCCACTCTTAATTTGACCATGATATCATAGGTCCTCTCCCTCCTCTCTTAATTTGACCTTGATATCATAGGTCCCCTCGCTCCACTCGAAATTCGAACACGATATCATACGTTCCCTCGCTCCACTCTTCATTTGAACATGATATCATAGGTCCCCTCGCTCCACTCTTAATACGTACATGATATCATAGGTCCCCTCGCTCCACTCCTAAATTGAACATGATATCATAGGTCCCCTTGCCCCACTCCTAAATTGAACATGATATCAAAGGTCCCCTCGCTCCTCTCTTAATTTGAATATGACACCATAGGTCCCATCGCTCCACTTATAATTTGAACATGATATTATAGGTCACCTCGCTCCACTCTTAATTTGACCATGATATCATAGGTCCCCTCGCTCCTCTCTTAATTTGACCATGATATCATAGGTACCCTCGCACCTATCTTAAATTGACCATGATATCGTAGGTCCCCTCACTCCGCACTGAATTTGGTCATGAAATCATAGGTCCCTTTGCCCCTTTCTTAATTTGAACATGGTATAATAGGTCCCCTCGCTCCTCTTAATTTGACCATGATATAAAAGGTCCCCTCGCACAACTTTTAATTAGAACATGATATCATGGGTCCCCTCACTTCACTAATAATTTGAACATGATATCATAGGTCCCCTCGCTCCACTCTTAATTTGACCACGCTATCATTGGTCCCCTCGCTCCACTCCTAAATTGAACATGATACTATACGTCTCCTCGCTCCGCTCCTGATTTGTCCATGATATTATTGGTCCCCTCGCTCCTCTCTTAATTTGACAATGATATCATAGGTCCCCTCGCTCCACTCTTAATTTGAACATGATGTCATAGGTATCATCGCTCCTCTCTTAATTTGACCATGACATCAAAGGCCCCGTCGCTCCACTCTCAATTTGAACATGATATCATAGGTCCCCTCTCTCCTCTCTTAATTTGAACATGATAGCATAGATCCCTCGCTCCTCTCTTAATTTGAACATGATATCATAGGTCCCCTCGCTGCTCTTAATTTGACCGTGACATCATAGGTCCACACGCTCCACACTCAATTTGAACATGATATCATAGGTCCCCTCACTCCACTCCTAAATTGAACATGATATCAAAGGTCCTTTCGCTCCTCTCTTAATTTGACCATGATATCATAGGTCCCCTCGCTCCACTCTTAAACTGAATATGATATAAGTTCCTCGCTCAACTCTTCATTTGAACATGTTATCATAGGTCCCATCGCTCCACTCTTAATTTGAACTTGATATTATGGGTCACCTCGCTCAACTCTTTATTTCACCATGATATCATTGGTCCCCTCGCTCCTCTCATAATTTGACCATGATATCATAGGTACCCTCGCTCCTATCTTAATTTGACCATGATATCATAGGTCCCCTCGCTCCATTCCTAATTTGGGCATGACATCATAGGTCCCCTCGCTCCTCTCTTAATTTGAACATGGTATCATAGGTCCCTTGCCCCACTCCTAAATTGAACATGATATCTAAGGTCCCCTCGCTCCACTCTTAATTTGAACATGACACCATAGGTCCCATCGCTCCACTCTTAATTTGAACATGATATTATAGTTCACCTCGCTCCAATCCTAATTTGACCATGATATCATAGGTCCCCTCACTCCTCTCTTAATTTGACCATGATATCATAGGTACCCCCGCTCCTATCTTAAATTGACCATGATATCATAGGTCCCCTCACTCCACTCTAAATTTGGTCATGAAATCATAGGTCCCCTCGCTCCTCTCCTTATTTGAACATGGTATAATAGGTCCTCTCGCTCCTCCTAATTTGACCATGATATAAAAGGTCCCCTCGCACAACTTTTAATTATAACATGGTATCATGGGTCCCCTCACTTCACTTCTTATTTGAACACGATATCATAGGTCCCCTCGTTCCTTTCTTAATTTGACCATGCTATCATAGATCCTCTCGCTCCACTCCTAAATTGAACATGATACTATACGTCTCCTCGCTCCGCTCCTAATTTGTTCATGATATAATAGGTCCCCTCGCTCCTCTCTTAATTTGACAATGATATCATAGGTCCCCTCGCTCCACTCTTAATTTGAACATGATGTCATATGTCTCCTTGCTCCTCTCTCAATTTGACCATGATATCATAGGCCCCCTTGCTCCACTCTCAATTTGAACATGATATCATAGCTCCCCTCTCTCATCTCTTAATTTGAACATGATAGCATAGGTCCCTCGCCCCTCTCTCAATATGAACTTGATATCATAGGTCCCCTCACTCCTCATAATTTGACCGTGACATCATAGGTCCCCTCGCTCCTATCTTAATTTGAACATGATATCATAGGTCTTCTCGCTCTACTCTTAATTTGAACATGATATCTTAGGTCCCCTCGTTCCTCTTAATTTGACCATGATATTATAGGTCCCCTCGCCCAACTCTTAATTGGAACATGATATCATGGGTCCCCTCACTGCACTCCTAAATTGAACATGATATCATAGGTCCCCTCACTCCTCTCCTAATTTGATGATGCTATCATAGGTCCCCTCGCTCCACCCTCAAATTGAACATGATAATACGTTCCTTCGCTCTTCTCTTAATTTGACCATGATATCATAGGTCCCCTCGCTCCACTCTCAATTTGAACATGATATCATAGGTCCCCTCACTTCACTTCTAAATTGAACATGATATCATAGGTCCCCTCACTCAACTCCTAAATTGAACATGATATCATAGGTCCCCTCGCTCCTCTGTTAATTTGAACAAGACATCATAGGTCCCCTCGCTCCACTCTTAAATTGAACATGATATAAGTTCCCTCGCTCAACTCTTCATTTGAACATGTTATCATAGGTCCCATCGCTCCACTCTTAATTTGAACATGATATTATAGGTCACCTCGCTCCACTTTTAATTTGACCATGATATCATTGGTCCCCTCGCTCCTCTCCTAATTTGACCATGATATCATAGGTACCCTCGCTCCTATCTTAATTTGACCATGATATCATAGGTCCCCTCGCTCCATTCTTAATTTGGCCATGAAATCATAGGTCCCCTCGCTCCTCTCTTAATTTGATCATGGTATCATAGGTCCCCGCGCTCCTCTTAATTTGACTATGATATCAAAGGTCCCCCCGCACAACTCTTAATTGGAACATGATATCATGGGTCCTATTCACTTCACTCCTCATTTGAACTTGATATCATAGGTCCCCTCGCTCCTCTCTTAATTTGACAATGATATCAGAGGTCCCCTCGCTACACTCTTAATTTGAACATGATGTCATAGGTCCCTCGCTCCTCTCTTAATTCGACCATGATATCATGGGTCCCCCTCGCTCCTCTCTTAGTTTGACCATGATATCATAGGTCCCCTCGCTCCACTCGCAATTTGAACATGATATCATAGGTCCCCTCCCTCCTCTCTTAATTTGAACAAGATAGCATAGGTCCCTCGCTCCTCTCTTAATTTGAACATGATATCATGGGTTCCCTCGCTGCACTCATAATTTGAACATGCTATCATGGGTCCCCTCGATCTTCTCTTCATTTGACCATGATATCCTAGATCCCCTCGCTCCACTCTTAATTTGAACATGATATCATGGGTCCCCTCGATCTTCTCTTCATTTGACCATGATATCCTAGATCCCCTCGCTTCTCTTTTAATTTGAACATGGTATCATAGGTCCCCTCGCTCCTCTCTTAATTTGAACATGATATCATAGGTCCCTCGCTTCACTCTTAATTTGAACATGATATCATGGGTCCCCTCACTCCTCTCTTCATTTGCGCATGATATCATAGATCCCCTCGCTCCTCTCTAAATTTGAACATGATATCATGGGTCCCCTCGTTCCACTCTTAATTTGAACATGATAGCATAGGTCCCCTCGCTAGACTGTTAATTTGAACATGATATCATAGGTCCCTTCGTTTCACTCATAATTTCAACATGATATCATAGGTCCACTCGCTCCCCTCATAATTTGAACAAGTTATCATAGGTCCCCTCTCTCCACTCTTAATTTGAACATGATTTCATTGGACACTCGCTCCACTCTTAATTTGAACATGATATCATAGGTCCCCTCGCTCCTCTCTTAATTTGACCATGATATCCTAGGTCCCCTCGTTCCACCCTCAATTTGAACATGATATCATTGGTCCCCTCGCTCCTCTCTTAATTTGAACGTGATATCATAGGCCCCATCGCTCCTCTCTTAATTTGAACATGATATCATAGGTCTCCTCAATTCACTCTTAAATTGAACATGATATCATAGGTCCCCTCGGTCAACTCTTATTAG
>SDVV010006555.1:0-18364 GCA_016164225.1 Gammarus roeselii
GTAAATACCCTTTGATGTGTTGCTTTGTTTGGACGCCGTCTCAGTAAATACCCTTTTTTGGCTGCTTTGTGTGAATGCTCTCTCAGTAAATACCCTTTGATGTGTTGCATTGTTTGGACGCCGTCTCAGTAAATACCCTTTTTGGGCTGCTTTGTGTGAATGCTCTCTCAGTAAATACCCTTTTTGGGCTGCTTTGTGTGAATGCTCTCTCAGTAAATACCCTTTGATGTGTTGCTTTATTTGGACGCCGTCTCAGTAAATATTCTGTGTTAAACTGCTTTGTTTGAACGACTTCTCAGTAAATTCACTTTGTTCGGTTGCTTTGTTTTGACTCTTTATCAGCGATTTTTTTTGCGTTGCGCTGTTAGGATACCCTTTTACGAAATTTCCCTGTTGTTGGGCTGTTCTTTAGACGCATTCTCATTAAATATCCTTTACTGTGCTGCTTCGTTGAGACGCATCCGACTAAAAATTTTTTGGCGGGCTGCTTGGTTTTGATGCCTTCTCAGTAAATTCCCTGAGGTCGATTTCTTTGGTTGAAGGCCTTCTCATTAAATACCCATTGTTATGATGCTGTACTTGGATGCCTCCATGTCAGTCAATACCCTTTGTTTGGATGCTGTGTTTAGACGCCGTCTCAGTAGATATCCCTTTTAGGAATTGCGGCTTCTCCTATCAGTCTCTTTCTCTCATCCCACGCTCGCTATTCTCTCATCCCACACTCGTTATTTTCTCATCCTACGTCATTCTCTCATCCTACACTCGTTATTTTCTCATCCCACGTCATTCTGTCGTCCCACACTCGTTATTCTCTAATCCTACGCTCGTCATTCTCTCATCCCACACCCATTATTTTCTCATCCCACGTCATTCTCTCATCCCACACTCGTTATTCTCTCATCCCACGCTCGTTATTCTCTCATCCCACGCTCGTCATTCTCTCATCCCACACTCATTATTCTCTCATCCCACGCTCGTTATTCTCTCATCCCACACTCGTTATTCTCTCATCCCACGCTCTCATTCCACACTCGTCATTTTCTCATCCCACACTCGCTATTTTCTCCTCCCACGCTCGCTATTCTCTCATCCAACGCTCTCATCCCACACTCGTTATTCTCTCATTTCACGCTCGTCATTTTCTCATTCCACGCTTTCATCCCCCACTCGTCATTTTCTTATTCCAGACTCGCTATTCTCTCACCCCACACTCGCTATTCTCTCATCCCACACTCGTTATTCTCTCATCCCACGCTCTCATCCCAAACTCGTTAATCTCTTATCTCACACTTGCTATTTTCTCATCCCACGCTCGCTATTCTCTTATCCCACGCTCTCATCCCACACTCGGTATTCCCTCATCTCACGCTCGTAATTTTCTCATTCCACGCTCTCATCCCACGCTTGTCATTCTCTCATCCCACACTCGTCATTCTCTCATCCCACACTCTCATCCCACGTTCGTTATTCTCTCACCCCACGTTCTCATCCCACGCTGGTCATTCTCTCATCACACACTCGTTATTCTCTCATCCCACACTCAGTATTCCCTCATCCCACGCTCGTCATTTTCTTATCCCACGCTCTCATCCCACACTCGTCATTCTCTCATCCCACGCTCTCATCCCACACTAGTTATTCTCTCATCCCACGCTCTCATCCTACACTCGTTATTCTATTATCCCACACTTGCTATTTTCTCATCCCACACTCGTTACTCTCTCATCCCAAGCTCTCATCCCACACTCGTTATTCTCTCATCCCACACTCTTATCCCACACTCGTTATTCTCTCATCCCACACTCGTTATTCTCTCATCCCACGCTCTCATCCCACACTCGTTATTCTCTCATCCCAGGCTCTCATCCCAAACTCGTTATTCTCTTTTCCACACTCATTATTCTCGCATCCCACACTCGTTATTCTCTCATCCCACGCTCTCATCCCACACTCATTATTCTCTCATCCCAAGCTCGTTATTCTCTCATCCCACGCTCGTTATTCTCTCATCCCACACTCGCTATTCTCTCACCCCACACTCGTTATTCTCTCATCCCACACTCGTTATTCTCTCATCCCACGCTCGTTATTGGCTGAGCGAACAGTAACATTGGCGGGCAATGAAGAACATCATGGGGAGAGGGTGGAGGAATGTGATGTGTTTTCTTGTTACTTGTTTCAAAGGTGTCTTTGTTACACTATACGGGAGCTCGGTGGGCGGGAGGTCAATAGAGCTTTGTACTAGGAAGCAGTGGCTAAACAAAATAGTCCAACTGGTCGATAAGAGCTCCGAGATTGGGCACTCCTACTAAAGGTTCAAGAGTGACACTCATGAGGGACAGTTTGACGTAGGTGGGGATAAATGCAACCAAATTGGGAGAATTTGTATACCTATTATCTCCCTTCGATAATTTTTGCATTTACAGCCATGGAATCATTGATAAATAAAATGTTTGTATATTATAAAAATCGTGGTTAGCCAAACCTACAGCCGAAGGAAGAGCGTCCCATTCTCTCACTGGGCTGGCAGTTGGATGATGCTATTGGGTGTTATGTTACTAGGTGCTGATGTCATTTTGGTTTAACTAAAACACGAGCCGGATATTGATAGATGTATTAGTCAGCATGAAGAGGCTTAAAAAAATCCGTTCACCATAGTTGCGTTTCATACTTCAGCCTAGAGCGGATGCCGGATACAGGAACGGAAGCTGGATACTACAGCCAGGAGCGGATGACAGATACAGGAACGGATGCCGGATGCTACAGCTGAAAACGGATGCCGGATCGAAATGCAAATTCATTGACAACAACACTAATTGCTGACAAAAAACACCGTTTACAAGATGCTAACACTGCTCTTCACTCATTACGCTGCCAAGAATTTGGTGAGCTCTGACGTCACGCCGTCGCACATCGTTATTAGGCCAGAGCTGTGACGTCACACTGGCGCTAGCCGTTATGACGTCACAACTCTGACGTCACGTCCCACAGATCAAAACTGTTCTGCTAACCTGTTCAGAGTCTGTACAGTTCAGTACCAGGAGTCATTTTCGAAACAAGAATTGAAGAGTATAAATATAAATGATAAGTTGTTACTTACCTTATAATTTTTTCCATAGTTACTACTAGTGACGTACTGGTCCGAGCGACAGGCCAGCTCACATGACAATAAGAGAATAGTCAGCTCACCTGACAATAAGAGTCTAGTCAGCTCACCTGACAATAAGATACTAGTCAACTCACCTAACAATCAGAGACTAGTCAGTTCACCTGACAATAAGAGACTAGTCAGCTCATCTGACAATCAGAGACTAGTCAGATCACCTGACAATAAGAGACTAGTAAGCTCACCTACAATAAGAGACTATTCAGCTTGCCTGACAATCAGAGACTAGTCAGCTCACCTGACTATAAAATAATAGTCAGCTCACCTGACGATATAAGATTAGTCAGCTCACTTGAAAATAAGAGACTAGTCAGCTCACATGACAATGAGAACCTAGTCAGTTCCCCTGACAATAAGTGACTAGTCAGCTCACCTGACAATAAGAGACTAGTCAGCTCACCTGACAATAAGAGACCAGTCAGCTCACCTGACAATGATAGACTAGTCAGCTAACATGACGATAAGAAACTAGTCAGCTCACCTGACAATAAGAGACCAGTCAGCTCAACTGAAAATAAGAGACAAGGCAGCTCACCAGACAATAAGAGGCTAGTCATTTCACCTGACAATGAGAGACTAGTCAGCTCACCTGACAATGAGAGACTAGACAGTTTGCCTGACAATGAGAGACTAGTCAGTTATCCTGACAATAAGAGACTAGTCAGCTCACCTGACAGGAAGAGACTAGTCGGCTCAACTGACAATAAGAGACTAGTCAGCTCACCTGTCAATAAGAGACTAGTCAGTTCACCTGCCAATAAGAGAATAGTCAGTTCACCTGCCTATAAGAGACCACTCAGCTCACCTGACAATAAGACACTAGTGTGTTCACCTGCCAATAAGAGAATTACAACATCCCTCAAATGAAATCCTTCACTACCTTACTGCTTCTGGCCCTGCATTCCTGCCCTACCAATCCCTCAACCTGACATCCCAATCAAGTTACCTGCCCAATCGGCTCATCGCACGAGATTCATGAATTCATTCGAAACAAGATACATTAATAGGAGGTGAATTTGGGCAGTGATCAACTACTGTGATGAATGTGTTTAGGTTGGATAACATTTAGCTTCTCTTCTGTAATAACAGAGCGTTCGATGATGTCGTTGGAAACACGATGTGTCAGGAAGTTCTACCCTAAGAACATATCTAGCAATAGCCGCACGATTGCACCGACTCTGCAGTGGGCCTTACATCGGGTCATGTGAATGATAGCTTGCACATCCTCTAAGCGGGTGCCAGTCAATCTTTGGGCCGTTGTTGTAGATTTTTTTTGACACGTAATTTGGTTGAATTGAGTTTCGTGTGAGGGCGCAATGATGGCGATCATCATTGTATGATGCTCGCTATCATCGTATGATGCTTGCCATCATCGTATGATGCTCGTCATCATCGTATGTTGCTCGCCATCATCGTATGATGCTCGTCATTATTGTATGTTGCTCGCTATCATCGTATGATGCTCGTCATCATCGTATGATGCTCGCCACCATCGTATGATGCTCGCCATCATTGTATAATGCTGGCCATCATTGTATGATGCTCGCCATTGTCGTATGATGCTCGTCATCACCGTATGATGCTCACCATCATCGTATGATGCTCGCTATCATCTAAGGATGCTCGCTATCATCGTATGATGCTCGCTATCATCGTATGATGCTCGTCATCATCGTATGATGCTCACCATCATCGTATGATGCTCGTCATCATCGTTTGATGTTTGCCATCATCGTAAGATGTTCGTCATCATCGTATGATGCTCGCCATCATCGTATGATGCTCGTCATCATCTTATGATGCTCACCATCATAGTATGATGCTCGCCATCATCGTATAATGCTCGCCGTCGTCGTATGATGCTCGCCATCATTGTATGATGTTTATCATTGTATGATGCTCGCCATCATCGTATGATGCTCGCCATCATCGTATGATACTCTCCATCATCGTATGATGCTCGTCATCATCGTATGATGCTCGTCATTATTGTATGATGCTCGTCATCATTGTATGATGCTCACCATCATCGTGTGATGCTCGCTATCATCTGATGATGCTCGCTATCATCGTATGATGCTCGCTATCATCGTATGATGCTCGTCATCATCGTATGATGCTCACCATCATCGTATGATGCTCGTCATCATCGTTTGATGTTTGCCATCATCGTAAGATGTTCGTCATCATCGTATGATGCTCGCCATCATCGTATGATGCTCGTCATCATCGTATGATGCTCGTCATCATTGTATGATGCTCGTCATCATTGAATGATGCTCGTCATCATTGAATGATGCTCGCCATCATTGTATGATGTTCATCATCGTATGATGCTCGCCGATCATAGATGGTTGAGTTTTTCGAACCATCATCAAGTCTTGCAATGTACGGTCATGGTTAGCCAGTTTCAACAATTAAATGCAGTGGTGAACGTGCACTTTGATTCTTTTATCTGCACAGGAACAAATAAGAGCCCATTCTGGAAGGGCTTAGCAAGGCGAACAGTCATAGCCATGCAGTTCACCGCCGGCCTCACCACCCCATTGGGACTGACTCACCATGTTACTACTAAACCCGACTTTCAGCAACTTTGTGTTTAATGTACTGCGCTGAGACTTGTCGCTGAGCTGTTTGTAATTAAATGTAAATAAAAACAAAAAACGGATTTAATCGAGAGCCTTAAGAAAGAAACAAAGATTGTACTGAATCAACCGAGCCTTCGACTTAATGAGCATTGCATAATAAGAGCATGGTCGGCTCCATGAGGTATGGGGGAGAGCCCCAAGAATAGGAAAGGGATCCTGAAGTTCATTTTACTGTTGATTGGTGCAGTGGGCTCTTTACTGGCCGGATGCCCTTCTGACGCTAGACCAATGATGTGCATGGATTTGAACCCACGCCTACCGTGTTGACGGCGAGCACCCTATCCTCTACAGCTCCGTGTGCGACTCCATTTTACTGTACGTACCCAGCAAAACTTCGGTGAATTGTTTTTATAAATTGAACAAAAAATAACTCATATAAAATAACTACGAGGAATGAGAATTTCATTTTGCAGTTGAAAACTCTCTCTGCCGGTTCTTTACTTATCTTCTCACCTCCTTTCTAAGTCTTCTCTATGATCTTTTTCCCTACAACTCATAGTAAAGCGGGAGGAAAATTCGTGTAAGACGTTGATCGAGCTTCGTTGTTCGAGTTTTGTTGTTCGAACCTCGTTGTTCGAGCTTCGTTGATTGAGCTTCGTTGTTTCTCGCCTAATAATTATTTCCTTAGTTACTTCTAGTGACGTACTTGTCCAAGCGACAAGCCAGCTCACATGACAATAAGAGACGAGTCATCTCACCTGACAATAAGAGACTAGTTAGCTCACCTGACAATAAGAGATTAGTCAGCTCACCCGACAATAAGATACTAGTCAGCTTACCTGACAATGAGAGACTAGTCAGCTCACCTGACAATAAGAAACTAGTCAGCTCACCTGACAATATGTGACTAGTCAGCTCACCTGGCAATAAGAGACTAGTCAGCTCACCTGACAATACGAAGCTAGTCAGCTCACCTGACAAGAAGAGACCAGTCAGCTCACCTGTCAATAAGAGACTAGTCAGTTCACCTGACAATGAGAGACTAGTCAGCTTATCTGTCAATAAGAGACTAGTCGGCTCACCTGACAATGAGAGACTAGTCATCTCACCTGACAATAAGAGACTAGTGAGCTCACCTGACAGTCAAAAACTAGTCAGCTCACCTGACAGTAACAGTCTTGTCATCTCACCTGACAATACGATACTAGTCAGCTCACCTGACAATGAGAGACTTGTCAGCTCACCTGATAATGAGAGACTAGTCAGCTCGCCTGACAATATGAGGCTAGTCAGCTCACCCGGCAATATGAGACTAGACAGCTCACCTGACAATAAGAGACTAGTCAGCTCACCTGACAATAAGAGACTAGTCAGCTCACCTGACAATAAGAGACTAGTTAGCTCATCTGTCAACTTGAGATTAGTCATCTCACCTGACAATAAGCGACTAATCAGCTCGCCTGACAATAAGAGGCTAGTCAGCTCACCTGACAAAAACAGACTAGTCAGCTCACCTGACAATAAAAGACTAGTCAGCTCACCTGGCAATAAGAGTATAGTCAGCTCACCTGACAATACGAGGTTAGACAGCTCACCTGACAACAAGAGACTAGACAGCTCACCTGTCAATGAGAGACTAGTCAGCTCACCTGACAATGAGAGACTAGTCAGCTCACCTGACAACAAGAGACTGGTCTGCTAACCTGATAATAAGAGACTAGTCAGCTCACATGCCAATGAGAGACTAGTCAGTTCACCTGAAAATAAGAGACTAGTGAGCTAACCTGACAAAAAGAAGCTAGTCAGCTCACCTGACAATAAGAGACTAGTCAGCTCACCTGACAAAAAGAGGCTAGTCAGCTCACCTGACAATGAGAGACTAGTCATTTCACCCGACATATTCTTCCTTCAATAGTTCTACAACTCACTTCATCCCATGCTCCCATCCCCTGCCTTCATCCCCTTCTCTCATCCCCTCCGGTTAGAAGCGCCAAGAATCTTTTAACGACCCAAGACGATATCACAAGCGCCATTGCTCTGCGCCGAATAGGCGGTGTAGTCGGGCACGCTGGGAATATTGAACAGGTGAGTCGGTCTAACTCCTACGCCAAGAGTGAGAGACATCCCACTAAGCATGAGAGACATCACTCATGGTATTGAGGACATCGCTCTAGGGATTGGAGACATCACTCTAGGCATTGGAGACATTGCTTTAGGTTATGGAGACATCGCTCTGGGTAATTGAGACATCGCACTAGGTACGAAAGACATCGCTCTAGTTTTTGAGACATCTCTCTGGATACGAGAGACATGACCAAAGGTATGAGAGACATCGCACAAGGTATGAGAGACCTAATTCTGGGTATGATAGACACCGCTCCAGGGGTTAGAAACATCGCTCTGGGTATGTGAGCGATGTATGAGAGACATATTTTTAGGTAATAGAGACATCGCTCTAGTTTTTTGAGATATCGCTCTGGATATGAGAGACATGACCAAAGGTATGAGAGACATCGCACTAGGTATGAGAGACCTAATTCTGGGTATGATAAACACCGCTCCATGTGTTAGAAACATCGCTCTGGGTACGAGAGCGATGTGTGAGAGACATCTTTTTAGGTAATAGAGACATCGCTCTAGTTATTAGAGACATCGCTCTGGGTACTAGAAAATTGGCTTTAGGTATGAAAGACATTCTCTAGGGATAAGAGATATCGCTCTAGTTACGCGATACATCGATTCCTGTACGAGAGACATCGCTTAAGGTAGACCTTGAAATTGTTCGAGGACTTTGCTTTGTTACGTTGAACCAAGGATTTTGAAATCATGTCAGAATGAACTTTATTGCGACGACCAATTCAAAGTTTAGTTCATCAATCTGCCACAAAATCAAAGCGACGAAGTGTTGTTGAATAACTTAGTAGGAGGATCATTGTAGAAAACTTCGAAGCCGTCACTTAGTCCTGAACCAACGCCGCAAGATAAACAAGAACAGCGCTCGAACACTCGGCCATCCCTACAACGAAAGTTGTGTTTCAAGTGGTGGATGTTATTAAATAAAGTGTTAAAGTTGGCACCAAAGTTTTCCTATGCAAGTGCAAATGTCAATACAAGCATATTATGTGAGTATCACGGTTATTGTGACTCTGATGTTGGAGCAAATAATGATGTAGACACTAGACCGAGAGCAAATACTGATACAGACTCTAGACCGAGAGCAAATACTGATACAGACACTAGACCGAGAGCAAATACTGATATAGACACTAGACCGAGAGCAAATACTGATACAGACACTAGACCGAGAGCAAATACTGATACAGACGCTAGACCGAAAGCAAATACTGATATAGACACTAGACCGAGAGCAAATACTGATACAGACACTAGACCGAGAGCAAAGACTGATACAGACACTAGACCGAGAGCAAATACTGATACAGACGCTAGACCGGGAGCAAATACTGATACGGACGCTAGACCGAGAGCAAATACTGATACAGACACTAGACCAAGAGCAAATACTGATACAGACGCTAGACCGAGAGCAAATATTGATACAGACACTAGACCAAGAGCAAATACTGATACGGACGCTAGACCGAGAGCAAATACTGATACAGACACTAGACCAAGAGCAAATACTGATACAGACGCTAGACCGAGAGCAAATACTGATACAGACACTAGACCGAGAGCAAATACTGATACAGACGCTAGACCGAGAGCAAATACCCTCTTATTATTCATATTTGCTCCGAGTTTCCTTGCTGATATTAGCTGATATAATCCGATTATTCCTCCAACATTTTATAATTCCTCACAATCATTGATAAGTTTTTTCTTGGCTGAATAAAACTCCCTACATTTCGATAAATTTATCTTCGTTTCTCGCCAATCCTCTGCTCCCTCTTCTCTCTTATAACCATCTCATTCCTCCTACTTCTATCCCTCCCTCCTTCCAACCCTTCCATCCCATTCCTCACTCCCCACATAGCAGCGTAAGGCAGCGTATGACAGCGTATGACAGCGTATGGACGCTTTTGCAGGTGTATGATAGCGTATGTAATCGTATACCAGTGTGCCGCAGCAAATGTCAGCGTATGGCAGCGAATGGCAGCGTATGGCAGCGCATTACAAGTCCGACACCGTAAATCAGCGTATGCAGCGAATGGCGGCGGATGCCAGTTCATGACGGCTTGTGACCGTGAGTGATTGGCATAATTTAGCAGTGTTTGAAGCCACTGGCTCTATTAGTATATTCTTTTGTACTCTAGCCAATGGAAGCGTCATATCAACCTTTCCAGTTGTGAATGTCAAACACTCCTTAACAAGGGAAGCCCGCTCTTCGTACATTAAATAATAATTTCCAGCCGACAGTAAAGGGCTAATTATCAAATTGATTACCAAAGCTAATTGCTGGCGCCACCTGGTAGCTGATCATGAACGGAGCAAGCGGACACTGAAAACAGCGTTAAAGAATAAGAAAATATAATTGTATTGAATTTGACTCTGCTCACTAGATCATATTTGACCCTGCCCACTAGATCATATTTGACTCTGCCCACGAGATTAAATTTGACTCTGCCCACTAAATCATATTTGACTCTGCCCACTAGATCATATTTGACCCTGCCCACTAGTTCATATTTGACTCTGCCCACGAGATCATATTTGTCTCTTCCCACTAGATCATATTTGACTCTGCCCACTAGATCATATTTGACCCTGCCCACTAGTTCATATTTGACTTTGCCCACGAGATTAAATTTGACTCTGCCCACTAAATCATATTTGACTCTGCCCACTAGATCATATTTGACCCTGCCCACTAGTTCATATTTGACTCTGCCCACGAGATCATATTTGTCTCTTCCCACTAGATCATATTTGACTCTGCCCACTAGATCATATTTGACCCTGCCCACTAGTTCATATTTGACTTTGCCCACGAGATTAAATTTGACTCTGCCCACTAAATCATATTTGACTCTGCCCACTAGATCATATTTGACCCTGCCCACTAGTTCATATTTGACTCTGCCCACGAGATCATATTTGACTCTTCCCACTAGATCATATTTGACTCTGCCCACTAGATCATATTTGACTCTGCCCACCAGATCATATTTGACTCTGCTCATTAGATCATATTTGACTCTGCCCACTAGACCATATTTGACTCTGCCTACTAGATCATATTTGACTCTGCCTACTAGATCATTTTTGACTCTGCCCACTAGATAATATTTGACTCTGCCCACCAGATCATATTTGACTCTGCCCACTAGATCATATTTGACTCTGCCCACCAGATCATATTTGACTCTGCCCACTAGACCAAATGATATTGAGATGACACCAACCTTCATTTTTGGCAAAGGAGTGTCCCGTCCTCCCGATTTTAAAGTTTTTGTAATAGGTATTTTTGAGAAAATGCGTACACTGTACGTAAGGTCTTTGCTTGCCTTTACGAACATTATCACATGGGTGCTTGTTATGAGTCTGAGCTGTAGCACAGTTACGGGGATTTGATGGAGACATTGTAGAGAAAAAGGCCCATACTACTATAGGTGTAGGTGCAAGATGTATGAGATTTTCAAAATAGCTACGGCCTCCATACATCCATGCTGTGTCCCATGTTAATTTTCATTGTATCTAGAATGCGTAACAATTATATACTCTCTTGCAGCTGTTGGTCCAGGGTCTTTGACCTCTTCTCAATCGCCCTAATATACTAAATTCACCAAATCTTTTCTGGTTTATTTCTTATACGGTGAATTAACAACTTTCATACGGATATTTTATTTCCAGTTTCTACAGCTCCTATCACGTGTATTTACAGACCTTGAATTTCCAACGTCACCGAAGTCCCTTCCTGTTTTGACTTTTAGCTCAAATCTCATGTTTACCAAACCAACGTCACCTCTCGAATTTCAATGAGCTTCTTCTCAACTTTTCCAAATTGGCTCTTGAGCAAAAGTCTTCTGTGATCTTTTCAGGACCAAAACAGCCTCGATCTGCCCAACAGCGACGCGAGGGCGAAGGATGGACGGTTTTATGGACGGCGCGTGGCCTGGTGGGACACTGTTCTCGTGTTGTCCAACAACGATGCGGGGACGAAAGATGGACGGTCTCATGGACGGCGGGTGGCCTGGTGGGACACTGTTCACGTGCTGCCCACCAACGACGAGGGAGCAAAGGATGGGTGGTCTTATGGACGGTGTGTAGCCTGGTGTGACACTCTCCTCGTGCTGCCCACCAAAGACGAGGGAGCAAAGGATGGACGGTCTTATGGACGGTGTGTAGCCTGGTGTGACACTGTTCTTGTACTGCCCACCAACGACGAGGAAGCAAAGGATGGGTAGTCTTATGGACGGTGTGTAGCCTGGTGTGACACTCTCCTCGTGCTGCCCACCAAAGACGAAGGAGCAAAGGATGGACGGTCTTATGGACAGTGCGTGTCTGCTGGGGACTGTCCTTGAGCTGCTCATCATCGACGTGAGGGTAAAGGATGGACGGCCTCACGGGTGGCACGTAGCCTGCTGGGGGACTGTCCTCGAGCTGCCCATCGTCAAAGTGAGGGCGAAGTATGGACGGTCTCATGGACGTCGTGTAGCTTGCTGGGGGTCTGACCATCTCTTGCTGAGAGAAAGGGCAGACGGTGGAAAACTAATTCTTATAAGTATTTTTGGATGCATACGTATGTATGTGTCTAGTATATGAACTGTAGAATGAAGACAATATAAAGTGTAGTTTTCGGCCTGTTTTGTTGCACAAAGTCAATCATCAAATCAAATTGAGAATATATCCGTTAGCTGTCAAAATTGACACGAAAAATGATAACCCCACATGTATTGAGTTAACAAATGAAATCATTATGCTTTTGGAGTATTGTGGGGAGAAGAATAACCAGAAATAACTTTTCAGCCAACACTCATTTTAGCAAAAAGCAAATCATCCCGTACACATTCCTACTAAGATACACCCTTTTACCACCAGGCCTGCCTACGCTGTGATGAACCTAACTACATAACTAATGATGATGTCACGAGACGCCTGCTGTGGTGCTGTTTTGATGTCCATTTGTGATTATAGAATACACAAGGCATCTATTGTGGTGCTGAGGTGGTCACATTTGGTGATGATGTGAGGTATGAGTCGTTTGTTTGTAAGCTGTGGTGGTGATAGATGGTGAGGACAGGAGGCACTAGGTGTCTGTTGTGGTGAAAATTTCTGATTACAGTTGGTGATGCATAAGTCAGAGGCATCTCTAGTGATGCTGTAGTGGTGACTGTTGGTGATGACAGGAGGTGATGGACTTCTGTTTTGTAGCTGTGGTGGTGACAATTGACGATGACAGGAAGTAAGAGTTCTCTGTTGTGGTGGTGACAGTTGATGATGACAGTAGATACGAGTTCTCTGTTGTGGTGATGTGGTGGTGTCATTTGGTGATGAGAAGAGAGAGGGTTGAGGCACGACAGAGTGTACTCGAGATAAGTCTTGTTCTTCTAATGTGTATTCTGAGAGAAAACCGCCGTGAATGATGGCAGTTGGGAGAGACAAATAGCAGTGTTGACTGGTGTAGCGGAAAACTAGCCCCACCAACATCTGCCGTTTTTCCCAGGCAAATAAAATCACACTCGGACATTCTCTCTCGTTATGTACGACTCTTTGTTGATGCTACGGTGCAGCACACTGCGACAGGAAGAGAATAGTCGTGTAAGAGGAAGATGGAAGCAGGATTTAGTTGCACGAATATATTCTATGATCCCTAACACCAATTGAAGCGATTACAGTATTAAACAATTACAAGACGGTAGTTGCTTGAATTTTGAATCTTTTCGGAAATGTTGGAAGACCGTATCTTCAGCTCATCGACATGACATTCAACGAGAAAAGTTTCGAGCAACAAATCATTTCCTTAACGCATTGCTCGACTTGCTGGCCGGGTTGAGAAACGCTTACGAGAGCAATGACGTACAAAGTCAGTCTCCTGATGAATCATTTTGCGCAGTCCTATGTGATGGCTTACGGACAGACATCAAAGCAGTGAGAGGCAGCGCACTGCGCGGAGTCACGTGATGTTTGGAGAGGATACTTCGATGCTTATTGCTGTGCATGGCCGTTTCTTGTCTATGGCAATACGCAAGACAAAACGTTGCCGTATTGCATTGTCGTACACAATGAGCCCGTACACGTGCACATTCTCGACGTATTATTTGTACAGCAAGATTTTGTTTTGTTCGCTTCCATGTGCCCTCACCGCCCGCTCTTCTTCCTTACAGCGGACCTAATGGCACTTTGAACGCTTTTTCTTCCTGCAGACTAAATGGCACTTCGAACACTCTTCCTTCCAACGGACTAAATGACACTTTGAACGCTCTTCCTTCCAACGGACTAAATGGCTCTCTGAACGCTTTTCCTTCCAGCCGACTAAAAGGCGCTATGAACGCTATTCCTTCCAACGGCCTAAATGGCACTCTGGACGCTCTTCCTTCCAGCGGATTAAATGGCACTTTGAACGCTCTTCCTTCCAACGGACAACACGGGAATTTGAACGTAATTCCTTCTAGCAGACTAATTGGCACTTCGAATGCTCTTTCTTTCAACGAACTAATGGCACTTTGAACGTTCTTCCTTCCAACGGACTAAATGACACTGTGAACGCTCTTCCTTCCAGCGGACTAAATGGCACACTGAGCGCTCTTCCTTCCAGTGGACTAAATGACACTTTGAACGCTCTTCCTTCCAACGGACTAAATGACACTTTGAACGCTCTTCTTTCCAGCAGATTAATAGCACTTTGAAGGCTCTTCCTTCCAGCAGACTAAGTGGCACTGTGAACGCTCTTCCTTCCAGCGGACTAAATGACGCTTTGAACGCTCTTCCTTCCAACGGACAAAATGGCACTCTAAACGTTCTTCCTTCCAGCGGACTAAATGGCACTTCGAACGCTCTTCCGTCCAACGGTCTAAATGGCACTCTGAACGTTCTTCCTTCTAGCAGACTAAAGGACACTTTGAACGCTTTTCCGTCCAACGGACTAAATGGCACTTCGAACGCTCTTTCTTCCAGCGGACTAAATGGCACTCTGAGCGCTCTTCCTTCCAGCGGGCTGGAGACACTTTGAACGCTCTTCCTCCCAACGGACTAAATGACACTTTGAACGCTCTTCCTTCCAGCGGATTAATGGCACTTTAAACGCTCTTCCTTCCAGCAAACTAAGTGGCACTTTAAACGCTCTTCCTTCCAGCGGACCAAATGACACTTTGAACGCTCTTCCTTCCAGCAAACTAAGTGGCACTTTAAACGCTCTTCCTTCCAGCGGACCAAATGGCACTTTGAACGCTCTTCCTTCCAACGAACAACACGGGACTTGAACGTAATTCCTTCTAAATGACACTTTGAACGCTCACATATTCGCGGTACATAATTGGAAAGGGGCAGCAACAGTGGCAGCGTTAGTGGCAGTCCTCCATGCTGGGAAGAGGTAGCGTTAGTGGCAGCCCTTCATGCTGGGTAGAGGCAGCGTTAGTGGCAGCCCTCCATGCTGGGAAGAGGTAGCGTTAGTGGCAGCCCTTCATGCTGGGTAGAGGCAGCGTTAGTGGCAGCCCTTACATGCTGGGGAGAGGCAGCGTTGGTGACAGCCTTCCGTGCTTGGGAGAGGCACCGTTAGTGGCAGCCCTTCATACTGGGGAGAGGCAGCGTTAGTGGCAGCCCTCCACGCTGGGGAGAAGCAGCGTTAGTGGTAGCTGTCCATGCTGGTGAGAGGCAGCGTTAGTGGCAGCCCTCCATGCTTGGGAGAGGCAGCGTTAGGGGCAGCCCTCCATGCTGGGGAGAGGCAGCGTTAGTGGCAGCCCTCCATGCTTGGGAGAGGCAGCGTGAGTGGCAGCTCTCAGGGCAAGGGAGAGGCAGCGGTTGAAATAGCTCTCGATGCTGGGGAGTGGCAGTTTTATTGGCAGTCCTCCTTTTTGGGTAGTGGCAGTTTTAGTGGCAGTCCTCCTTTTTGGGTAGTGGCAGCCCTTCGTGCCACGTAGTGACAGCTTTTTTTGCCGGGTAGAGGCAGCTCTTTGTGCCGGGTAGTGGCAGCCCTTCGTGTCAGGTAGTGGCAGCCCTTTGTGCCGGGTAGTGGCAGCCCTTTGTGCCAGGTAGTGGCAGCCCTCCATGCTGTGTAGTGGCAGCCCTCTGTGCCGGGCGTGGCATCCTTTGTACCGGCCCTCTGTGCGGGATAATGGCAGCGTTAGTAACCGCCATCCGCGTCGGGGAGTGGCAGTATTAGTAACAGCCCTCCGCGCCAGATTGTAGAAGCGTTAGCTGCTTTCCTTCGTGCCAGGAAGTCATTTACCTCTCACATGCATCAGGTCATTTGACCCGGCCCTGAAAAGGTTCTCCGTTACGAAACTAAATTTACCAACTAATGGAAGGTTCTGTAGAGCCAAAAGTCTGAGGTGGGAGTAGGTGAGAGTTGCGCTATTGTCTTGCCGTTGGAAAGCACAGACACGAGGTAAATAGGTTAGAAAACCTAGGTGGGAATTGCTTCATCAGAACATGCTACTGCCTTATAACCGTAGATGACTTCCGTTCCTGCATTGAAAGGAATTTCGGTATCAACATTACCGCATAGTTTAATAATAACTAATAAAACACATTATTTTTTTAGTCTCATATATATTTTGTAGGACACCGCAATGAACATTGGTTGGAACCCAGTGCAGATGCAGTCCTGACAAACCATGTCCTGTAGTATTAAGATCTCAAACTGATTGGAGCAAAGTTAGTCCTACCATAATTAATATGTAATATGTATTTCGCCTCTCCGGAGGGCAACTATTACGCGTAGCAGCTTTAACGGAATAACTTTATTGTAGCATCTGTAACGTAGCAGCTGTAATGTAGCAGCTAAAATGGACATTTTTTTGCAGCAGCTGTAACTTAGGAGCTGTAATGTAACAGATGTAACGTAGCAGCTGTTATGTAGCAATTGTAACGTAGCAGCTGTCATGCATCAGCTGTAGCGTAGCAGCTGTAATGTTGCAGCTGTAATGGACAACTTTATTGTAACAGCTGTAACGTAGTGGCTGTTATGGAGCAGATATAACGTATCCGTTTTAATGTAGCAGCTGTAACGTAGCAGCTGTAATGTAGCAGCTGTAACGTAGCAGCTGTACGATAGCAGCTGTAATGATTTTTTTTATTGCAACAGCTGTAACGCAGCAGCAGTAATGTAGCAGGTGTAACGGACAACTCTATTGCCGCAGCTGTAACGTAGCTAATGTAATGTTGCAGTTGTAACGTAGCAGCTATGATGAAGCAGCTGTAACGGGGAAGCAGTAATGTAACAGCTGTAACGGACAATTTTATTGCAGCTACTGTAACGTAGCAGCTGTAATGCGTCTGCTGTAATGTCGCAGTGGTTCCGACATCTCTATTGCAGCAGCTGTAAAGTAGCACCTGTAACGTAGTAGTTGAAAGTAGCAGGTGCAACGTAACAATTGTAGCGTAGTACCTGTAACGTAGCAGCTGTAGCGCCACAACTGTAAAGTAGAATTGTATCATGATTACATGCTTCTAGGCAAGTGTTGGATATGCACTACTCCAAGGACCCGATCAGCGGGGACATGATACTCCACTCACCAGACATGAGGTACTAGATTCTGGACTAATGGGGCTAGTCGTTAGATTAGATTAGATTTGAGTTACCATGGTTTGTCTAATCTTTTATTTTATGTTCTATTATGTTCTATGTTCTAATCTTCTACGAATAACAACTATTTAAGAACATTAGTAATTAATACACAAAACTTCCTTCCGCCTGTTAAGATGGGAAGTCTTAACGTAGCGCGCAACAGCAAGAAAGTTTTCTTCCATCGTAGACAGTCGGTCGCATAAGTTCATTGATGGAGAAATTTCTTAATAGACAATTTTATTTTCGTATTTTAAAATGAAGCAAAGTGTGAAGGGGATTATTGAATAGTTGTTTTATTTGTGACCTTATTAAACATACTATAAATATTAGATAGTTACCTCTTATTCAAATTATGGGTGATGCTAAATTAATGTATTTTGTTGCTGTACGGCTCAAGTCATACCTATCATAGAAAATAAATCAGTTACCCCTGCCAATATTCCTAAGATTGTTTAAATACCAATAATTCGATTCACTAAGCTGAAGTGCTAGAGATATTATTTAAATGATTTCGATAGCAGTATTTGAGTGAAAATTGACTCCACCATGAATTAACATATAAATATTAATAATTGAGTGTTAGTTGGTGGAATCAGTATTTCTTTTCATGCATCAATATGAAGCAAATATTTATAACATAAATATTTAAATGCACGTTGAAAAGCCGGATAAAAAAGCTTATGCATTCCATGCAGACACATTATGCATCTAAATTGTCGTGGCATGAAACCTTTTGCGCTAAAAATGTGAGCACTGTTTATGAGCGAGCGTATCGGATGAGTGCCTTATGCGATAAAGATGTGAGCATTGTTTATGAGCGAGTGTATCGGATGAGTGCCTTGTACGCTAAAGATGTGAGCATTGTTTGTGAGCGAGTGTATCGGATGAGTGCCTTGTACGCTAAAGATGTGAGCATTGTTT
>SDVV010006556.1:0-18364 GCA_016164225.1 Gammarus roeselii
ATATATGTGATTACATGTATATACATCTATATATACATATATATACATATATATACATATATATATATATATATATCTAGATACATGCATTAAAAATACATACACTCCTAAAAATGTGCATACATAAATTACTACACATAAATTAGGCCTCATTGGACTAGTCAAAATCTACATCATTATACAGCAGATCAGCAAGGGCCTGCTTATAGCAAGTGATATCTGTCAACTGTACTATGTCAGCAGGCAAACCCTTCCACACAGCAACACATCCCACACTGAAGAACCTACTGCCGGCATCAGAAGAGCAAGGCGGAAACACTAACTTCAGCAGAAGACCCCTAGTACCAACTCTAGGAGCCCAGGACAACATATTCAGCCAATCATCTGATTTGCTATGTAAATTTTTCCAAAATTTTATCAGGTCCACCCTCAGAAAGTGACCCTTGACAGAAAACAAATCTAAGCTCCCCAATCTATTACCTTAGTCCACATCAGCAAGCCCATCAATGTTTCTGGTCCATCTCCTCTGAATAGACTCAAGCAGTCTGCAGTCCCCACAATCCTGTGTTCCAGACACAAGATGTGCAACATACAAGAGTACCATAAATTCTGGGGACCTACAGACAGTTGATCTAAACAAGCAGTTGCCAGCCCACCAGCCTTTGCAGCCACCACACGGATATGATGGTGGAATCCGAGACTTGTGTCCACATTAACACCTAAGTCTTTATGCGTGGTGACAAACTCCAATGCTCTACCTTGCAAGAAGTACTGGTTAACTGGGACTAGAGCATCGAAATCAATGCGATCTCCAAAAAACTGTCGCACCACACACTTGCCTGGATTCAATCAGAGATTCCCAGACCTTACAACAGAGTCAACTGTATCCGAAGCCTTTTGGAGTGACTGAACACCGTGGAAGGCAGGCTCAGTGTGCTTACATGAGTATCTCAAGTACAGTTTATAATAGTCCACAAATGCCCTAAACATGCATAGAAGACCACTCAAGATGTGATTGATATAAATCAAGAACAGTAGCAGACCAAGGACAGAGCCCTGAGGTACACCACTTGTCACATCAACTGGGCTGCTCACGCTGCCACTCACACAAACACTCATCACTCTGCCAGAGAGAAATGCAGCAATATAGGGCAGCAATGAGTTAGAAACATCCAAGGACTCTAGCTTAGACAGAAACCCACCATGACTCACCACATTGGATGCTTTAGAAAAGTCAAACATTATGACATCCACAACATATCCCTCATCAATCCACTTTCCAACATCATCGTATGTTGACAGCAACTAGTCCTTGGTGCTACGGTTACTTCGAAAACCATACTGATGTGATGACAAAATATTGTTGCTCTCAAGGTACTCAGTCAACCAAGATGAAACTATTCTTTCCATTGATTTGCAGCAAACAGATGTCAAACTCACCGTCTGTAATTGGGTGGATCAGTGTGAGATTTAGCCTTCAATATTAGGACAATGATCGATTTGCTCCCGACTCCAGGTACCATTCTTGTCCTCATTGATTGTCAAAAACTCAAACAAAGAGAGAGGGAAAGTTCCTCTGCGCAACTCCTCAGCAGATGCGGGTGGAGGTTAAATGAGCCCATACTGACTGGGATCAATAGCCAAAAGGACACGCTGAACTCCCAGCCTAGAGAAGTCCACATTGGACAGACTCCCATCAAAAGACTGGAAGGGGGCTGGGTGGGTAGAAGCAGAACCTACAAAAGCTCCAGGAAAAGAGTCAGCAAAGACTTCACACATCACGCTCGGATTTCTGAACTGTTTCACCATTTGGCAATCGGGCAACCAATTTTTTTTCCTGACATAAGCATGAAACAGCTTACAATCATCAGGTCTGTTTAGTAATTTGGACTCGCACGTCTTTCGGGACTCAGTGGAAAAATTTTTGTAGGTCCTTTTCAGTTAAACATATATGCATAGCCTTTCATGAGCACTTGCAGAATTGCGGCCCTCCACTCTCCTGACCCGCTTGTAGTCACGCCAGGTACTATATTTTTTTTGGTGTCAAAAGTCTTTTTTGGAATCAGAAGAATTAGGTATCTGAAATGGCAGTATACCAGGTATCAATGCACCTCTAGTCCCAATATTTAGATGACTGCTAAATTTTTTCAGTCTGAATATTGTGTGAGATCACAAGATGACCAGCTAATTTTGCAAGGACATTGTAATGTCTGGAAGTCTTGTACCAATAATAACAATTATACTGTTCAGCTCCATCTTTGGTTTGAGAAATGAGGTCAATTTATAGGCAAGTGTTTGGAAGCAGCTGCATTTTGTCCTGATTGTTTATGGTGCATTTGTCTCAAAAGACTTATCTTGCTGGTGCCTAAAGCTCAGAAATTGTCAGACAAAACTTCTAGTTTAAAAGTCATTAAAATTAACCATAACTGCCAGAAAAAAATATATTTACTACATGCAAAAGCCCTCAATGTTGAGGCAGAGACAAGAAAATTAGATCTAAAATATTCTGATAAAGGAGATATGTGGATATTTAGCATGCAATCCAGTATGACTGTTCTGAGAGAAGATGCAGTATATATGTGATGCACTTCTGTATTCCTATCCAGTAATACAGATCAAGTTGACAGTCTACATGTCACCTGCGAAGTTGCAATCCAAGACATCTTTTCAGCTGTCAGGTTGAAGCTATGGTCATCTGTCAACTTTGTATTCAGTTGGGAGTAGTAAAATGAATTTTCCAAATCAGTAAGTAGTAGGACCACTTTGATTCGCTGAATGAAATTAAATTCAGGTAGAAGAACATGTTCCTCTGCCTCGCAAAATTGCACAACATGATCAAGACATAATTTGCAGTGGTGGTAGGTATACTCAACACGCAGTAGTAGATGTGGGAGTAGACGCGTGCAGCATCAGAAGTTACCTACGTAATAATCAAAGGATCGAAGACAATGAATCTAGAAGTGCAGCGGTTAATCAAATGAAATTTTGCAACACCTTCAATAATATACGAACCATGATTCTGGCCGTCGGCTGTTCCTATTTGGCAGAAGATAATCCAACAGCAGACAAACATTAAGTACGGTGACATTTCACGCAGCTTAATCATATTGAACACGTTCCTGTTTATGCACAACCACTCGCCATGCTTGTTTGGTTACTACTGATAAAATTTTGGCATTGCATCCAGAAATGCCACAGATATTATTATTATGGATCAACTGCTATTTAGCAAATATGTTGTTTCTCATTGTCCTTCACGTAAATAATTACCAAAGAAAAAAAATTTTCAAATAACTATCTGGCATTTAACTTTTTTAGAGAAATTTCTATATTCGGAAGTGTGACTATCGTTGTCTGCGACGAACTTACAGTTGGAACGATATCGTTGATTTTTGTACACATACTTCATGTTCACACAAACTCTTCCTCAAAATTTCAAAGAAACTACTATGAGCTCATTAAACAATCCATCATCGGCTGAGAGCAACATAATTATTGATTTAATGCAGGAATGTGTTCTTCACATTAACCTAGCTTACTAAAATTAAAGAAATAAAAATGGAAAGAAAAACGTTTATTCACGAGATGCCTCGTGGTTTTCTTTTACAAAATATTTAGTGATTCTAAAATGCACAATAAATTTTTGGTACAATTGTTAGAGTGATGTACTTGGTTCCACATGGAACTTGGTAGTTCTATGAAATATATGGTATTCGAATGAGAAGGGATAAGAATGGCGGGAATACATACATGTATTTGAATGGCGGGAATACATACATGGTGTTTGAATAGCGGTAATACACACATGATATTTAAATTGCGGGAATACACACATGGTAATAGAATGGTGATAATACTCACATGGTATTTGAATGATGAGAGTACATACATGATCTTAGAATGACGGGAATACATAAGTGGTATTAGAATGACGGGACACGGAAACACATACGTGGTATTAGAATAACGAGAAAACAATCATGGTATTAGAATGACGGGAATAATAATTAGTACTGGAATAACGGGAATACAAACATTGTATAAAAATAACGGGAACACAAACTTAGTATCGGAATGACGGGAATACATAAATGGTATTAGGATGTGGGAATACATACATGGTATTAGAATGACGGGAATACATGCATAAGGAACAAACGTTTATTCACGAGATGCCTCTAAGTATTCTGTTGATACAAAGTATTTCTTAATACTAAAATATGACACTGTTACAAGATGTAACTTCAAATTACATCTTCTTAACTCGGATAATCCGAGTATTTGTCAGTTTACCAACAAACTTCCTTGATCCCCAGTCCCACAACAATAGGAGGTTCCTTATCTACATTAAAAGATATTATACTAAAATTTTTCTCAGAGGACAGCTATTTGGGTCAAGTGGCAGCTTCTAGTGTGAGATTTCATTTCTCAAATACTTCTTTCGACATCTCTGACAATCTACATATGTTTTATTATATACGAAAGTATGCGCGATTGCAGTAATTGAAGGATTTGATTTGATTTAAGCCTCATTTCCACCAGAGCCTCAACGTGAGTCATAATAGCCAAAGAATGAATTTGATGATAAAATAAAGCCACATTAATGATCGATCTATGGAGTAAAATTTCTAGGTGAGCTATAATGATACCTTTCGTCGACTGATGCAGGTCTCACGTTCGACGTCCACGAGCAGAGTATTTGCAGAGAACGCATCGGATCACATTTAAGTACCTTTTTGTAAAGCGGCACACAGCCTCATGACTAGAGTAATGGCTTCTAACAATAAAATCCTCGTTGTAATCTGCACCAGCGATGCGCTTGCAGGGTTGTCAATTTTATTACGTTAAAGAGAAATACTGTGCACACCAGAGGGAAGAGAATGTGTCCGTTAGAAATAAAATAATAATTTCTAATGTGTTTCCTTATTTGGCGTTTCTGCCTTAGTAACCTGGCGGACCATTCCTATTTCTGTTATAATAATTTTTGTATCAAATGTGCTTCAATGCCCTTGATGGTTTGTGATAAAGTGTATTATTGTTATTATTATAAATATTATCATTATTATAGCATCAACGTTATCAGATTTTAGAAATAAAATTTTTCATGACATTTTTGATAAACTTGATCTTGATGAAGCGATTCAAGACTTCACCGAAGTTTAACCTCTAACGTATCATAATTGATTTTAGGTGCAAACAGATTTTTTTTGAGCCTCAACGTGAGTCATAATGGGCGAGACTGTCTTTGATTCAGGTAAGTTCGCACAGCCTCGCGTGCGAAAGTATTAATCTTATCAAGATGAAACCAAGTGCATAATTCAACTGTGGCATACTCACGTACTAACGCGTACAAGAGAGTTACGAATATACGTGTAACTTCGTAAATGTATTGTTATCTATGTGCGTAATGGGGTGGAGAGACCGCCTCACTTGCACAGGTGTTTGGGGTTTAGCTTTGCGCAAAGGCAGTATCGTAACCAACGAGTGACAAGTGAGTTCGAAAACACTATCGCATACTGTTTTTCGAGTCTAAGTTCCAAAGTTTGTAAGTTTTCAGGGTAAAGGAGCTTTTTTTTTCTGTATCAAAATAAGAGCCGGTCACCGCTCTAAGCCGAATATCGCTCCGAGACCGAATATCGTCTCGTAATGAATAAAGCTTACAACTTAATTGGAGAGATCGACTATCATCTCTTTAGAGCGAGAGCAATAAGGCACCTCAGAGGGTTACCCCTGGGGGTATCCCAGGCTCACCCGCCTTCCAACTGTGTCCTCGTTAACCCCCAAATTTCATTTGTTCCTTTGTGTAAATATATTTTGATTGAAAAGATCCCTACACCGTCTCTCCCTTTCAGTTTGTAGCTACCACCCCCCCCCCTCCGTTGGTGCACAAAGAGATGAGTATAGTGTTGGTTGGTGCACAAAGAGATGAGTCCCCCTGACACCGGGGTTTGTGAAGTTAGAATCGAAACCAATTGAAATAAAAAAAGCAACAACAAAAAAATTAAAGAAAACAATAATCTTCATGAAAAAAATAGATTTAAGTATATTTTAAGAGTAAACTTAGAGATAAAGTTAGTGTATATATTCGCATATACAATAAGAATTAATGTAAAGAAGACCCCACCTTCATTACCCAAAACCCCGTTTAGGAGCCGGGGATCAAACAATGGGCAAGACAATGCCTTATCGGAGAGGGGCTGACGGCCCTTCCGGAGCGTCGCACTCAAACCACCCGGAGAAAAAGAACGACGAACCCCTCAGAAGTTCCTTATCGACAGAAGACCTGAGTCAGGTCGTAGTTGACGACACAAAGGAACGCTTCTCGAAGCTGGACGCGAATATAATCGGAATGCAGAATACCCTAGGCAAGATAAGCAAATGATGGGCGTTCCCGAGCTGGAGACTGATTACTGCTCGGCGCCCTCCAGTGGAGTTGGTGAACGCCTCACTTAACTCGAAAACCTTTGTGCAACTATGAATCCCTAACTGGATGAGCTGATGACGAGGAAAGAGGTCAGGGAACCCATAACCTGTTCGTGTGCTTCCGCCTCTGACCTTTCTGATATCATCGTTCTCCTCCCAGACGAAACTCATAACGCCCGAACACCAAAAAACGTATAGAAGAGACAATGCACTCGATTTGATGACCACAACCTATTCAAAAACGGCCCTAAAATACCCGGACACTTGAAAATGGTATTCGATGTCAATGACCGACCGGATGTTTGCCCATACAAACTACGAGAAGAACTGGGCTCAATGACTGGCCGTCCAATCCTTAACATCACCCCCAGCGGTGACGATAGCTTTACCATTAAAGCAGACACAAAACATCAAAATGACACTATACTCTTCGAAAGCAGTATATACGGAAACCATTGCAAAATCATACCACACCCAACTTTTTCCATGAGTTCAGGCCTGATTTACATCGAGGGTCTCCCGAGTGATGAAGCCGACGAGTTCATGACCGGACTCGTCCAATACGAGGAATGTATAGTTGAAGAGAAAATCGCACCCAAAATCAAACCAAAAGAAATGCCACTACGGCCCTTCTGCTTAAATTCAATTGCCCCACCCCTCCTAACTACATAGACATACCTTTCTTTGACGCCAAAACCAAGGTTACACCCTTCGAAAGAAGTCCGATGCGGTGCTCTAAATGCCAGAAATACGGACACACGAGCAGAGATTGTCATGGTAAGCAAAGATGCTCACACTGCTCACAAGACGATCACGACAAGCGAGACGATCCCTTGTCGTGCCCATCCGAAGAATCTCACTGCTTCTACCTTAAAGTAAACGGCCACCCTACGGGACACGAAGACTGCCCCCAGGACAAGACTAAGAGGAAGATCTTGCAATACCAAACTGAGCACAAAGTTGGGCGACGAGAGGCTGCGGCTGCAATTCGCTCCCTCCCGGCTGACCCTCCCACCCAGGAGAGAAGATCAGCATCATTCCCTACCCACTTCCTCATAACGCTTGTAGATAGCGGTGCGAACAAATTTGCTCCCTCAATGAACTCATTCACTATGATGAACTCGCTCACAAAACAACTGGGAGGCAGACCGATAAACATAAACCGTCAGGGAAAGAAGTATCTGGCCCACGTCTTAAATATCGAGCACAGCAACGCTATACAAAGGATTAACAAAATAGACAAACACAAGGTAGCTGTCGGAGTACATCCTTTTTTCAATACTACAAGACGAATTATATACACTTCCAACTACACTCCTAAAACTGACCTAAGGACTGTTGCAGCAGGTTTAGCAAAGGATTATGGAATCACCAACGTTTCCCTAGCAGAATGGATTAAACCACGAAACATCCACACCAACGAAAATCAAATCACTTTCCCAGGACGTGACACACCGGAATTCATAGTAATCCCGGGCGAAAAGGGAAAAGCAAAAACTTACACCGTGGCAACATGGCCTGCAATGTGCAAAAAATACCTGGAATACGGCCACGTCATTAAATACTGCCTGTCATACATATCCCAACGCTGTAAGAAGTGAGCCGGGGAGCATGACCGAAAGGACTGCACAGCCCACCAACCTAACTGCTACCACTGCTCATGCCTCCATGAAGCAGGTGACCGCGACTGCCAAAAGCAGATGGACCAAAGAGCAATGTTAATCATGCAAAATGACCGCAGTCACACGAAAAAAAGCCATCCAAATCTTTTACGAAGAAAACCCAAATTGCCGTAATTTAAATTACGCCAAAGCAGTTAAATCTACAACTAAGTCTACCCCAACCAGACGACACTCGCATGCCGTCCACACAAACAATTACCATGACCCCAACACTCCTCTCCAGTACTAACAATACCACAACCAGCCCAGCGACCGCCCTCGTAATAGAGGCGGGCGTCCCAAGCAATGAATCCACCAGTGTCCAGGAGAGCACTGCAATAGATGCTGCCTCGGTCGATCACGAGGAGAAGTCCAATAACCCGAAAATCAAAAGGCGAAGAGACGAAGATATCTCCGACGACGACTGCGGGGTACGCGACGCCTTCTCGCCACGAAGCAAAAAGATTAGCAACAGCCCACAAACCACAGCTCGCCACGATCAGAGCGTTGGACGACTTCTGACCGTCTTAACTGCAACCGCACTCAGCGAAAACTTAAGTGAGGTATTCAACCCTCAGCTAAAATGCTCGACACCAGAACATCTCTCAAGTGAGAACGACCATCGCTTGCGCATGGGCGCGTTGAAAATCTTCAACGAAGACTTGATACCCGAAACCACTGATTGGCCATGCACCGCACTCGACTCAAATATCCCAACGACTACTACTCAGCCCATCATAATGTTTAAAAAAACTCCATAGAAGAGAAACGCACTTGCTCATGAATCAAATACAAAGATCGTACTTCCTCGTCCTCCTTCTCCTACAGGAACACTCACAGCCGGGAACGCAGTGAGTCTAGTAGGTCATGTTCTACAGAAAGCGGACGCTCTTGCAAACGCGCTCGACCTAAGACACCTGCGCCTTATAGACATGAACATCGCGAAAATTCCTACAAGTCACGTGACCGCTCCAGACCTTCAAGATCTGAGCGTAAAACAGATCCGAAGTGAACAACAACACAATACTTTAGTGAAATTGCCAGGGACTTAGACGCAAGAAAGATGAATTATTATCGCTAATCTCCACCCATAAACCTTTGGTGGTAGGTCTCCAGGAGATCAACTCCGTGACACAGCCACCTTCACAATCCCTCATTATGTCATACACCGCCGCGAAGGTCACAATAGTGTGACTGCACACGGCGGAGTGGTACTTATGACCCATCACAGCATACCTCAATCCCTCCTTCCTCTGAGAACAGAACTCCAAGCTGTCGCAGTGAAGATATAAATCTCATGACCAACTACAGTGGTATCTATCTACTCGTCACGAAACCACGACCTCACGGAGGTCATAATGACCAATCTGCTCAACCAACTGCATCATCCCGTAATCCTCCTTGGAGACTTCAACAGCTACCATGAAGTGTGGGGATGAGTGAAAACAGACCCTAGGGAAGTGATAATGACCAACATCATAGATACTCACAATCTGGTTCTTCTCAACGACGGACAACACACTCGGATCACCCTGGAAAGTGAAACCGCCAACGATTTATCAATCTGTTCCCCCACTTTAGCTCCCCAACTTGGTTGGGAGTCCTGCCTTCAACACATGACAGTGATCACAACCCAGTGATCATATCGCTCCTTACTGACCGACCAAACAATCCCGACGCACAGGAACTTCGATTCAACTACCGGAAAGCCAGCTGGGAGGAATACTCGAACCATGTCGCATGGGACGATATGGAGGGCCTTCCCGAAAACATTCCAGAGCGCGACCTTGTCATACCTTTATACGAGAAATTTCGAAGTGCAGCTGTCGCATGCATTCCCCAATATTTACCCTCAACCAGAGGTACAAGAATTAATGGACCAGCGAGAAAGGATGTACGGGGTTTTCCGCCGCGCACATTCCCCCAGGAACCGAGTAGCCTGAAAAAAGGAAACTGCCGTGTTCCGCAAACTTAGCGGGAAGAAGAAGCGAGAAAGCTGGACCCGTTTCGTTTACAAAATCAATCGAAACACTCCTCTTTCCTAAGTGTGAGAAAAAATCAGACGTATCCAAGGTCGCCCGAGCGACCTATCCACATACTGTCGGACGGAGACACTGTCTATTCTTCATACGCGGACATCGCGAACAAACTAGCTCAGACTTTTATCTAATATCGCAATCAACAAATTATGCGACTTCTTTCCAACGGGAAAAGATCCTAAGAGGAAGTGAGCATATCGACTTCACTTCCGCAATTGAAGAAATCTACAACAAGCCTTTCTCCCCGCATGATCTACAATATGCTATCGACCACACTCGTGAAACCTCACCCGGGCCAGACCGAGTGCACATCAATATGATCAAACACCTTCCTGACAACGCTCTCCAGCCCTTACTAAATGTGTTCAATACGTTGTATTCAAATTCATTCTTTCACGCTCTGGCGGGACAAACTTTTGCTACAATACTATTATAAGACTAGAAGTCTAATCAACAACCCGGCAAACAGCCACATCACCAACATATCCGATAAGCGCCTTTTCGCTGCTAAAAAAAATATAAGCCCACAGTTTTCCCTACGTGTGGACAATCTGCTGAATTCACTGAACATCAACCGTAAAGCTATTAAGCCTTCATTCTCCTACCAAATTCTTCAAATTAACCCACCAACATGGATGATCAACCCACCACCGGTCAACCTAGACCAGCAAGTGTACCCTAAAGCAACTACTCCAACCAACGCGTATCGGCACGAATTCCTAAGACTACTTGAGGAAGATCATTTAGAGCACCGCCACTTATACACTGACTGCTCCAAAACCGCGGACGGAGTGGGAGCCGCCGCTGTGTGCAGGGACATCCTTCTCTCAGCAACCCTCTCACTAAAGGCCTCCGTGTTCTCTGCGGAGCTCCACGCACTCGAACTAGCCATCTCTATTGCAAAAACAGATCGCTTCCCCAAATACGTCGTATTCTCAGACAGTCTGAGTGTCCTCACCCAGCTTGAAACACTGCACTACGAACATCCCGTTCAACGTAAAATGCAGCACGATTACGTTGTGATGTCCGAGACGGGTCAGGCAGTTAAATTCTGCTGGATCCCCGGACACGCGGGAATAAGAGGAAACGAACTTGCGGGCTCGCTTGCTTAACTGGCATCTACTCACCAAGAAACATTTTTCGCAATACATTACCGGGACTCTTTCCTATCATCAACTCCCATATAACATCCCGATGGGATGAAATGTGGTAACAGAGTGGACAAAAAATGCTTTCAGTCAAGCCCTCAGTCGGAGAATGGGGAACAAAGTTCACCAACAGAAAAGACCACGAGTTCAACCGCTTGTGCACGGGACACACGTGGATAACTCACAACCACCTGATGGATGTCGACACAGGACCAAACGCGCCACCTTGCCCCTGTTGCCACCAAGTGGCTATCAGCGTGAAACATTTACTGATGGATTCCAACGCACTCGCGGCAGCTCGACGAGCGTTTTTAAATCCCTCGTGCAACCTATAAAGCCTACTCACGGACCCAACCTACCGTAAAAAGCTTATCGCTTTCGGAAAACACACCGGACTATACGAAGCTGTCTA
This sequence comes from Gammarus roeselii, assembly GCA_016164225.1. Classification (NCBI taxonomy): domain Eukaryota; kingdom Metazoa; phylum Arthropoda; class Malacostraca; order Amphipoda; family Gammaridae; genus Gammarus; species Gammarus roeselii. The sequence goes on from SDVV010006556.1 coordinate 11,684, forward strand.
ATGAAAACGATAACTTTGCACCAGAAGAGAGAACAAATACCAAGGATAACCGATATCATTTGATCGAACAAGATCTCGATATTGATTGGAATAATGTTTGACTCCAAACTGCATATCTAGGTTGTGAGCCCATATACATGCGGATGGCTGTCAGGTTGAAATGCTACACCAAGTATGTTCACTAATATGCGGCTCTATACTAAATCTCTCCAACATTATTTCTTGCATACATACTCATGTGGGAAAGGGACATAAAAAGTATTTTAAGCACGCTTGTCTCGAACTTAATCTATAAATTGTTGTCGTGTATCTCAAACTTGATCTGTCTTCACGTGTGCTTCTTTGGGACGATATTTTGATGAATTGGTGGTATTTTTTTTTATTGGCCTTGATTTCTGTTGTAACCATTATTGTACCATCGAGTGCTTCAATAAAGATCGTATTTATTATTATTATCATTATTAGAAAACGGGAAGCCTATTATAGACGCAAAGTTAAACTCTTGCGGATTTATTCGACCGATTTAAATAATAATGTAAAAAATCAAATAAGAAGAACAAAGAAACAATATCTTCCTAATAAATTCAACAATTTTAGAGTTACAGTTTTGAAAATGTAAGATAAATAACAACATCCCTCGTCCATGATGTAATAAGAGAAAGATTTAAAAAATATTATTTACCGACATTAATTACGAAAATTGCGATACCTTATTTTTTTTTTAAATTACACGGTAAACATTGACAAAACAATTGCAGGATTCTGTGATGACACTGCAATTGATCATCAACAATACACGGAGAGCAAACACCCAAAACTCATACTTCGTTTAATATTAGACAAAAAATGATATTTCAAATGGTATTCTTACTATAAAGATTAGACGAGATTGAGGAGTATGTCTCCTTTGGAGTTCTGACTTGAACCTAAGTGCACTTCCTCGCAATGCGCGAAGAAAAATAAAAAATAACGAAATTAAAATAATACTTTTACTCCCTTTCATTTATTTTTATTTTTATTATTCTAGAGCAAAAATTAGGAATTTTAACGTTGCTCTATAAGTAAGTACTCGTTTCTTCACCCTTTGATTAATATGTCGGTGTATATCGACTGTTGGACAAATTATATAGTATGTAATGCTCTTCAATATTCTCACAGCTTCGTAAAAGCCAGTACATTTACCGGAAGCGATAAAGTTATTCTTGTACGTGTGGTCAGTGAGTAGGCTTTCTAGCGTCAAATGGGATTCATAAAAACTCGTCGAACTGCCGCAAGTGCATTGCACTCCATTAGAACGTGTTAACACTGCTTGGCGGCAGACAAGGCATGAAACGAGACTCGTTTCATGTCTGCGTTCATCAAATGGTTTGTGTTTTATCCATGTGTGTCCTGTGCACAATGGGTTGATGAATATTTGATCGTTCTTCTTGGATAACTTGGGCCTCAATTCTCCTAACGAGGGTTTGGCTGAAAGCATTTATTTTCCGCTTTGTTGCCCCATATCGTTCCATGGGATGTTATTGAGTAGTGTTAGTGTATGGTGATAAATCGTTCCATGGGATGTTGTAGGGGAATGTTTGTGTATCATTTCAGTGATAAATTGTTTTTGGTGGGTGAAGGCCAGTTGGGAGTGGGACTATGCGAGCTCGTTTCTTATTATTTCTGCGTGTCCCGGAATCCGGTAGAATTCCACAGTTTCGTCCACTTCAGACATTTTAAAAAGGTCGTGTTGTATTTTACGTAGAATGGAGTCTGTCTAAAGCAGCGATTTAAGACGACTTAGGCACTAAGACTACCTGAAAAGATGGCGTGTAACTCGCAAAAACATGCAGGCTTCTTGTGGAAGAAGGCTCATCGGGCCGCTGCGAGTGCGTTGCTATTGATCAGTGTTTCACGCTGATTGCCACATGGTGGCAACAGGGGCATGGTGGCGCGTTCGGTCCCATGTCCATTTGTGGTTACGGGCTATCCACGTGTGTCTCATGCACAAGCGGTTGATGAACCCTTGGTCTCTCTGTTGGAGAACCTGGTTTCCCATTCCTCAACCGACAGTTTTACTGCAAACATTTTTTGTCGCCTTTGTTGCCACACGTCATTCAGTGGGGATGTTACGCGGGAGTTGATGATAGGGAAACAGTCATGGGAATGTAAGGTAATAAATTGTTCTTAGCAGGTAAACGGCAGTTTAGCAAGGGAATCTGCAAGCTCATTTCCTCTTATTCACACGTGGCCAGGGATCCAGCAGAATTTGACCGCTTGGCCCGTTTTAGACATTACAAAGAGATCGTGCTGCATTTTACGAACAGCAGAGTGTTCATAATACAGAGTTTTGAGCCAAGTGAGGACACTCACACTGTCTGAGAATACGACGTATTTGGAGGACGATGTTTTTGAAATAGAGATGGATAATTCCAGTGCGTTCAGCTTGGCAGAGACCACAGAGGCTAACTGTGGGAGGGTAGCCGAACGTGAGGTTTCCTCGCACACAGCGGCAGCTACCCGTCAGCGGTTGCGGAGCTGTTGGAGTTTCCAAGTAGGATTACGGAAGATACCACTGTTACTAGTCTTATAAGGCATATCTTAACAGCTATAGCTTGGAGTTCCGTCCTCAAGGAAAGGGGTATTGAAGTACGCTTTGGTGGATCATGAGTGCCACTCTGCCGTGTGCAATCACATTATTGTGGCGTTCGCGGCGATGTATGACGTCTTGAGGGACTGTCAAGGTAGCGGTCTCTCGGAGTTTGATGTCTGGGGGACCTATCACTAAAGGGGTATGGGTGGCAATTAGGGATAGTAATTGGTCTTCCATTTTTTCTAAGTCCCTGGCACTTCCAATTAGGTAATATGCTGTTGTTCGTTTTGGACGCGGTTCACACTCAGGCCATGAAGATCTGGAGTGGTCACGTGGTTTGCAAGAAGTTTCGTGGTGTTTGTGTATTTGAGTTTTCCCTAGAGTCCTAGATCGAGAGCGTCCGCTTTCTGTAAATCGTGGTCAGCTAGAATTACTCTTGTCCGCTCTATGTGTTTGCTGCTTGAGCGAGCGCGCTTCTCTTCTATGGAAGGTTTTTCGAACTGCATGGTTGGAGTATTGCCTGTGAGATATTTGGGTCAGCTGAGGTGCATGGCTGTTCAACAATTTCGGGTGAGCGATGTTGTTCAAGATTTTTAACGCGTCTTCACGCAGGCGATGATCGTTCTCTCTGGTGAGATGTTCCGAAGTCGAGCATGCGAACTCGCGGTTGAATCTCTTCCTTTGGTTCTTGCCTTGTGAGGCCTCGGTCAAGGCGAGTAGAATTCGTTCAACGTCCTGATTTGATTTAAGCCTCATTTCCGACGGAGCCTCAACGTGAGTCACAATAGGCTCCCCCGTGGTGCGTGACCGTCACTGATTCAGGTAAGTTCGCACGGCCTCGGGGGCGAAAAGATTAGTCTTGTCAGGTGAAATCAAGTACATATTTCAATTGTGGCATAATCGCGTATTAGCGCGTACAAAAAAGTAAATAGTTAACACGTCTCGACGTAAATGTATTGTTATCTCTGTGCGCAATGGGGTGGAGAGACCACCTCACTTGCACAGGTGTTTGGGGCTTAGACAGCTTCGTATAGTCCCGCGCGTTTTCCGAAAGCGATTAGCTTTTTACGGTAGGTTGCGTCAGTCAGTAGGCTTTGTAGGTGGCACGGGGATTTGAGATCGCTCGTCGGGCTGCCGCGAGTGCGTTGCAATCCATCAGTAAGTGTTTTACGCTGATAGCCACTTGGTGGCAACAGGGGCAAGGTGGCGCGTTTGGTTCTGTGTCGACATCTATCAGGTGGTTGTGAGTTATCCACGTGTGTCCCGTGAACAAGCGGCTGATGAACACTTGGTATTTTCTGTTGGTGAACCTTGTTTCCCATTCTACGGCTGAGGGTTTGACTGAAAGCATTTTTGGATTCAATGTGTTGCCACATTTTATCCCACCGGGATGTTTTATGGGAGTTGATGATAGGGAACAGGTCCCGGTAATGTATTGTGAAAAATTGTTCTTGGTGAGTAGATGCCAGTTTAGCAAGCGAGTCCGCAAGTTCGTTTCTTCTTATTGCCGCGTGCCCGGGGATCCAGCTGCCTGACCCATCTCGGACATCACAAAGAGATCGATGGGCTGATCATCCATGTTGGTGTGGTAATTTGAAGGATCCGGTAGAAAAATTAGGGCTTAATAGCCTTACGGTTGATGTTTAGCGAGGTCAGTAGGTTGTTACACGTAGGGAAAACGGTGGGCATATATTCTTTTTAACCGCGAGAAGGCGCTCATCGGATATGTTGGTGATGTGGTTGAGTGCTGTGTTGTTGATTAGACTTCTAGTCTTAAAATAGTATTGTAGTGAAAGTTTGTCTCGTCAGAGCGGAAGTGGAAGTTTGTTAGCGAGCACGTTGAGAGATTCAATTGGGGTGGAACGGAAAGCGGCGGCTGTGATACGCATAGCATTGTTTGCGATAGTCGGGAGAGGTTTCAGATTGGTTTTGACTGCTGAACCGTAGACAACGGCTCCGTAGTAGTAGTAGTAGTTGCTTCCATTTTCCACCGGACTCCCAACGCGAAGTTAATGCAGACTCCCCCGTAGGGCGGTAACGGCTCCGTAGTCCATGCGCGATCGTATTATTGCTCTGAACAGCATCATTCCGGTGTACATGTCGGCACCGAACTTCAGGTATGTTACCGATTGGATAAGTCCCGTCGACCTTCTGCAGCGAGTCTCCAGAGCTGCAATGTGGGGTCTCCACGTGAGTTTAGGGTCCCACACAAGACCCAGGAATTTTATCGTTTCTCCATATACTAGAGGGGTATTGTGCAACGGTAGGGCTGGTTTTAGGTGTAAGCTGGGCACAAGGGTAAAGTGCATGCTTCTAGTTTTAGAGGGCGGGAATCGGAATCCGTTTAGGAAAGCCCAGTTCCCGACTAGGTTTAGGCACTTCTGGAGTTCATATTGAATTGTTGTGAGGCTAGGGTGTCTGTAGCTTGATTGTAGGTCGTCCACGTATAGTGATGAGAGCAGTCTTCCGTCTCGCGGAAGTATGTCGGCTAATTGATCGATGAGGATAAATAGTGACACTGAGGACGCTTCCCTGGAGGACGCCCATTTCTTGCAGATATGACGGAGACTGAGTGTTGCCAACCTTAACCCTGCAGGTGCGGTTTTGTAGAAATTGGTGGATGAAACGTGGTAGGCGACCTCTCAAGCCTTTACGGTGAAGATTCTTCATGACCCCGTATTTCCACGTAGTGTCGTATACTTTACAACGACGAAAAATATGGAAACCACATATTCTCTTCGGACGAGGGCCTGTCTAATGTCTGGTTCTAGTCGTATGAGGTGGTCCGCTGTGGAGTGGCGCTTACGGCCACCGCACTTGATGTTATTAAGGCCTTAATACATTTCAAGGTAGTCGACTGGGCATTTGCGATTTGATTTGAGCTTCATTTCGCCGGAGCCTCAACGTGAGTCGAAATAGCTAGTTAGGGCAATGGAACGCTAGTTATGCGGGTCGCTGTGACATTTTCTGGGTTTGGGTATCGGGATAATTACGGATTCCCGCCATTGATCGGGAAAGAATGATTTTGAATAAAACGTAAAGAACACATTTAGTAGGTGCTGAAGAGCATTGTTAGGAAGGTGTTTGATCATATTGATAAGCACTCGGTCCAGCCCGGGTGAGGTTGCTCGAGTGTGGTCGATAGCATACTGTAGTTCATAGGGGGAGAAAGGTTTGTTGTAGAATTCTTCATTTAGGGAAGTGAAGTCAACATGCTCACTTACTCTTAGGTTTTCTTCCCGTTGAAAGAAAGCCGTGCAATTTGTTGATTGCAATATCTGTCTGAAAGTCCGAGCTAGTTTATCCGCGATATCCGCGCATGAAGAATAGACAGCGTTCTCCCTCCGACAAGGTGTGGATCATTACCTGACACCCTCAGCCTCTTGCCACAGCCCCAACGCCAGGGCAGGTCAGGACAAGGAGCCAAACCTGCAGGGCACAAAGAGAAAGCAAGAGAGCACAGAAGGCAAGCAGGGCATGCGCCAGTCACAAAGTGCAGACACATGGAACGGCAGGTGAAGACAATGCGACTGGAAGTGTGCATGCCAGTTACAAGAAAAAAAACAATATAAAGGTGACATATACACGCATAAAGCTACATACAAACATAACAAACATATAACACATATATATTTTCACAAATGCACTAAACTAAATATGATGAACAGGCAATCTAGAAGGAGACAACTGCACATAATCAGTCACCAAAGAAGACAATACAGATACAGACAGATACAGATACAGACACTAGGCCGCATCCCCCAGAAAGGGGGGTGGCCGACGGCAAGGCGCACCTCACACCCTCACACGCTCACATTCACACAACTTAGCCCTTATGTGCTAAAGGGTCCGGCCGGTAGCCCCTCAACTTACAATCTGGGTCCCGAATGTACCGAGGAACCGTCGTCAGCAGCAGGGCCCACAGTTTTCACTGGTTTACCCCCGCCGCGTCATAATGGCCGGGCCCCCCCCACCCACGACCATCCCGACAGCGGGATGCCAAGGGCGGGAAAGCACATCAGAGCAGCGTCAAAATCAACCATTCACAACCATTCTCCACTCACGCCTGTTCATTGCACGCTCTCTCGCCACCTCCACATTCATGTCTC
>SDVV010006557.1:0-18362 GCA_016164225.1 Gammarus roeselii
TGATGAGAGCAAAGGTCACAAATTGCTTCACCCCGGGCATTCTTTTCAAGATAAGAGCATTTATGGAGATGCTGGATGAAAAGAAGTATACATTTTTTCAAATCTTGTATTGAAGCGGTAGATTGGAGTAAGTTGGAGGCAACAGTTCACTTTGTGGGCTTCAACAAGTGGTTTAATGAGTAGCTTCCAATGAACTCCAAACAGATCCGTCCTTGGCCTTGCAACCCTGCACAGACTGCGAGCAGTCCTGAACCAGCCTTTCCACAAGCATCCTCACATAATGCAGAGGCTGACTAAGCTGACTCCTGCTTATTGGAGAGATCTCCTGTCAGGAAGACAGGTGAGACTGAAGAGATGCATGGTGTCAGTTCTGCTGTGCCTGTTGCGGGTGCAGTTGCTGGGCGGGTGAGCAAGCAGGGTGAGATGGTGCTGCTGGGGTGTGCTTCTTTTGCTGGGGGCAGACCTATGATTTTGTTGTTGTGTGCACTTCCTGTGACCAGCATTTTCACCAAGTTTGGCTTGTTTTGGTATATCAGAGTCAGCCATCAAGTGCCTGGTTGATGAAGATAATGGCACCTTGCAGCTTTGTTGCTGCGGTTGCCGTGTGAAGGGAAATTGCATTAGCCAGTCTGCTAATATGTGTGATAACCAGGTCCAGTTGTACTCTCAGTTGAACTTGTCAATCAGTGAGATTGCTTCTCAAGTTTGCAAGGTTGAGGATGACTTGAAGCTTGCAGCTGCTGGCAGTTTGGTATTAAATCATTGTAATGTTGTTGGAATCATAGAGGATTGGCTGCAAGCAGGAATCTCCAAACCTGTCAACTTCAGAGAAGTAGGAATGGAAATGCGTGATGTTCATAAATGGGCTAAGAAAAAAAAAGAGTCCCTTATTGTTAGAGGACTGAGAGGAAGTAGCCTGGCACAGGTGACAGAGTTGTTCTCTGATGTATGTGGTTTTCCTAGTTTGGACAGCATTGTATTGGGAAGTCTGAATCATATTAGAGACACTGGCTTGTAGAGAGCTAATATTACTGATTCAGATCAGAGATGCCCTGCTCTCATCAGTCAGCAGGTTGAGGAAGTCTCACAAGCTGAAACACATGTTTGTTCATCCAAAGGGATCTCACTTTTAACCAGAAGCAGGAGCTGCAATCTCCTAGGGCAGCTAGGCAAGGTGGTGCAGCTGGCAGCAAGGCTGGTGTTCCTAGTTGAAATAGCCATTCTGGCTTGGGGGCCATTCAGACCACCTTGGGAGATGGAGGAGATTCTGCAAATCACAGTTCAAGTGGGACTGTGGAAAGCTTTGGGATTGGGCCCGACGCTTTTCTTCCACTAAGTGATTCTGTGATTAGAGCCAGTGTTGCCGCTGGTCCTTCTGGTGGGAGAGGTAGAGTGGTTTGGAGCCGAAGGAGGGGGAAGGAAAGAAATCTCAATATTTGAACATTGGGAGTCCCCTTCCATGAATTCTAACCCTAAGTACCAGTTGGATGGTTTATTCATTTTAAATGTTAGCTTCATAAATTTGAGCGCTCCGATTAATAAAATTGATTTCCTCTCTACTCATGAACAGTTTAAAGCTTCATGTTACTGGCATTGCAGAGTCATAGCTTCATAGCTTCTGCCTAGTATTCCGTCTTCCTCTGTTAGCATCTCTGGCTATGATGTTGTCTGAGGGGATACTGATGGTGTGTCACGTAAGCATGGTATATGTATTTACGTTGTTAAATCACTGAAATACCTGATAGTTGACACTCTATTTCCAAATGTGGCCACTATCTATTCGACTGGTGTGGATGTCTTCTGTTTGGTGGTTTATTGTCCTCCATTGAACGGTGCTGTGGAAAATTAAAGATTTTTTAATTCTATGATAGACTTTTGTGGCAGCAGAGATTCTCATAATGGGTGATTTTAACTTTCCATCAATTAAATGAAATCAAAATGTTTTATTTTATTATGTTACTCCTACTGACCATGAGTTCCAGGCACGTTTTAATTCAATTGGTTCTACCCAATGGGTGAATGAACCTACTTTGATATCAGGAAATAGTCAGGATTTGGTTTCATCAACTGAGACAGATAGAGTGGGTGATGTATCCATTTTGCCTCCATTCCCACACTGTGTTCATTGCCCTTTAGCATTTCAGTATTATTTTCCTTTTGAATTGCCTTTATTACAGCCTGAAAATGCCTTACCTTTCCTATGGCATAGAGAAGAGTACAATCTAATTGGATTTGCTCTTGGAGAGGTCAATAGAGACTTTGAATTTGACTCTCTGACTGTTGACGAGTGTTTTTCACATTTCCAAGCAATCCTTAGTACACTGGTGGATAGATATGTGCCTGTTTGTTTGGGTAGACCTCGCCAGCCATGGTGGGCATCTGCACCAGCCTGGTTGTTGAGGAGGAAGTCTGAGGCGTAGGGGAGTTCGAAAGGGTGGGAGAAGTTAATGGATGGAATCACTTGCTCACAGCTGATGCACTCGCGGAGTTTAATCAGCTGAATGTTGGATGCTGGAACTATGCCACCTGGAGTCACCACCAATATGAGCAATCTCTTGTTGACCAAATAAAATCTAAGCCCAAATTATTTCACTCATGTATACAAATGAAGAAGACAGGTTCTCCCTCTGTGGGTTCTTTGAAAAAGATCAATGGCAACGTGGTAACTGATCCCTATTTGATGAGCAAGGTATTTGTCTCCAGTTCTTCATTGGTGTATATTTGTCTGGATCCCTCATCTCCAGCTCCCCACTAAATGAGTGATGGTGTTATGGGAGACATTGTAGTCAGACCTGGGGATGTGCTGTCAGTCCTCTCTCAACTTGATGGTAACTCAAGCATGGGACCAGATGATTTTCATCCTTTGCTGTTAAAGTCTTGCTCATCTGAATTGGCCTATCCACTTTGCCTAATTTTTGATATTTCTTTGAAGGAGGGTTCTTCAATACATTTGTGGAAATTATCTAGAGTTGTACCTCCATACAGAGCCAAATCTTGATATGACCCTCTAAATTATTGCCCTTTGAGTTTGACCTCTGTTTGCTGAAAGTCAATGGAGCGTATAATAGCTTCTCATTTGACATCATATTTGGATGCCAATGGGATCCTTTCTAAAGATCAGTTTGGATTTTGGTAAGGCAGGTCAACTGAGGATCAGCTCCTACTTACTTATGGAGATGTGTCCCAGTGGGTGGATTGGGGTCTTGTTGTGGACGTGGTTCTTCTTTATTTCTCTAAAGCATTCGAAGTTGTCTCACTCTCAGTTGTTGCATAAGTTGCAGTGTCTGGGCGTTTCTGCTCAGCTTCTGTTTTGGATATCAAATTTCCCAACTGCCAGGAAAATAGAGTTGTTTGTGGGGGAGCAGTTAGTCGTCCCAGGACCATTAACAGTGGTGTGCCACAAGGTCTAGTACTTGGCCTGATATTGTTTCTAATTTATGTCAACCATGTCTCCTTGTCTGTGTCATGTAAGGTCAAGGCCTTTGCTGATGATTATAAGTTGTACTTGCAGTTCTCTAGGGGAAGTTAGGGTAACATTAGTCAAGAAGTTTCTTCTCTGCAGCAGGATTTAATTTTAATCCATGATGTGGCCTTTTCTTGGAACCTGAAATTAAATGCCAGCAAAGGTGTGGTGTTGCCTTTTTTGGGGGGAAACTTTGACTGGTTGAAGTTGGGTGATGTGGCTTAGTACAGTTTGGGTGATAATCTTTTGTCATTTGTAGTCTCATAGAGACCTTGGTGTTGTTGTTGATACCAAGTTACAGTTTCATGATCATATTCATGCTGTGGTACAAAAAGCTTTGGGTCTTGCTAATAACTTACTGAGAGACACTGTTAATAGGAGCTCTGATTTCATGATTTCTCTTGTGTCTCATATCCACCCTGTATTAGACTATTGTTCCTGTGTTTGGCATTTGGAGTTTGTTGCTGATCTGAGGATGCAGGAGTATGTTCAGCATTGTTGGACTAAGAAGGTTGATGGACTTGCGGATTTGTTTCATGCAAGTTGCCTGTCTAGATTGAATTTGTTTTCAATATATGGGAGGCTGGTAGGATCCTATCTTATAAAATATTACAAAGCATTTGCTGATGATTGTGCTGCAGGCAGGGTTGATGTGGGCTTGTCAGGAATGTTTACTGGTGCTCCTGATATTCGTACCTGCAGGCATGGATTTAAACTTCAGCCTCCACAATGTGCGTCTGATGTGAGAAAGCGTTTCTTTAATTGTAGACAAATAGCCTTGTAGAATTCCTTACCGGCTGAAGTTGTTCATGCTCCTACACTTTCTTGTTTTAAAAGTGGTCTTCTCTCATCAATTCCACCTATTCTTCTTTTATTATGACTGAAGTCTTCTTTATTTGTCTTTTTATTGTCTTCTTTAGTGATGGATTATGTACAGTTGTCTTCTTTTAGATTGCTTGTTCATCATGTTTAGTTTTGTTCTTTTGTGGAAATATATGTGTCTTATGTTTGTATGTAGCTTTATGCCTGTATATAATTCCTTTATATTGTTCTTCTTCTTGTAATTGGCATGCACACTTCCAGTTACATTGTCTTCACCTGCTGTTCCATGTGTTTTGGTGTCTGCACTTTGTGACTGGAGCATGCCTTGCTTGCCTCCTGTGCTCTCTTGCTTTCTCCCTGTGCCCTGAGGTTTGGCTCCTTGTCCTGCCCTGGTGCTGGGGCTGTGGGAAGATGTGGGGGGCACTAAGTGGGAAGATGTGGGGGGCACTAAGTTCTGAACCAGAAGCATTACTAGCATTTCAGATCATTTATGACTAAACCTATGCATTTTTTAGAATAGCTATGAGCAGAGTTGGTAAGACTTGAAGCACTGGATGGGATCCTCATAGGTACATTTCAAGCAGTATAATAAATAGGCACCAAAATATAAATTGCAAATTTTTATTGGGTAGGTATAGCCCCATGAATGATGTAAGCAGAAATCAGAAGGCAACAATGTCACCATTATGCCTCATTGAAACTTAGGTACAAATAGAAAATCTTTTTGGTAACCATGTCGGTCACAGTGGTGCAGTTGTACATCATAAAGAGCAAAAATAGCATCAAGATGGTGTGATCAAGTCCTTAGAACCTCACTGATTAGAATAAACCATATGTTGGCCAACACAGGTTTGATGTAGAACCCTAGATTCAAAGGCATGTTGGCCTCATGAGTTAGATATGTGTACCCTAGAATAATACATAGATTTGCCCTGCAGGTTAGAAACACATGGCCCTAAGTTAGACAATATAGGGTTGGGAAGGTTTCAACAACACACTCACTATGTAGCTAGCCAGCAATTATATCAAGCTGCACACAACATAATACACTGGGCAAAGCTACTTCTTCATGGCATACAGCTGCACCAGGACGGGAACCAAAGTTTGCATTCTGATTTTATAACATACTTCCAAACAGAGAACTCACTAATGCCAAAAAGTTGGATTGAATTTAATGGGAAATTTATGGATATCAATTTGTCCATATCAAAGACATTTAATGAATGAATCGTCCATTTTCTGAGTTTTTTATTATTCCTGTCCTTCTTAGGTCATATCTATAAAGAGTTTTGGTGCATTTTGTATAATATTGCTAGGAAACAAAAAGAAGTGTAACAAAACAAAATCGACGAGCCTAGTCACAGCTAATACCAAATGAATTGAGCCATATAAGAGCTCTAGATGAACGGACAGTACCTGATGGACTATATAAGCAGATAGAATAGAAGCAATTAAATAGCCACAATGCTAAGTTGCTGAAAATATTGCTTAACACGTTAAGTAAACACACCTAACTCCACAGGTCTAGCTGTTGACAAATGCGTGTGGTCAGAGCAATGTTGTTTTCCCTCCAGGGCTCGCACGCCTCAGCCCGTAATTATGAGAGATAAAAAAAACTCAAATCGTTATCCTCGTGATGCTGTCGGTCAATAGTTTTGACATAAAGAATATGATTTAAAATTAATTGAGTGTTATTCTTGACTGTGGATTTCTACAAGCACATCCCCACACAATCACACTCCTCACCTACCTCACTCTGACCATCCCGTAGACCTGAACGAAAAAAAGCCTGTTCAACGCTGTCTGGTATGTGCCGTTGACATAAGTAAAGTTCCAACAGTGTCATGACACTTTCTCATAAACAATAAATTCAACACACACTTCCGCCCAAACTACAACAAGTGGCTTGCTAATTTCCTCTCTGCAGATGTGTACACCCTGTCTACAATAAAAAGGCATCTCAAACTCATCACTTCTCCATAGATGTCACACAGAGCTGCGTCTTTTCCCCTTCATTTCAAATGCCCTCATGCACGACCTGCCCAGAGTAACAGAACCCAATACATACATCAGCTCACACACGGATGACCTCATAATAATAACAGCATCACGAACGCAAAACTGCATCTGTACACCTTCAGCAGTACTTGAACTCTCTCGAAATCTTGACTATGAACATGAGAATGACTGCATCTGAAAGCAAATCCTCCCTCACATTATCAACACTAGATAACAATGAATGCCCCATACACCCTCATGTCACGCTCAACATCACTCACTTAAACTAGAGTCCCACTAAAACTTTCCTTGGAGTAACTTAGGACACGGTGATGACGTTCAAACCTCACAAAAATAATACCAGCACTAAAGTCAAACCAACACCGAACATGTCACGAACACTTACCACAATTACCTACGTTCACTCCTATGAATCAATTACACAGAACGAACAATTCATCAGACCCGTCATTTCCTACGCAAGCACCGCACGGTCTTCTGACCTTGATCCCACACACATCATTCATACAAAAAATACAGAACACGGCCTCGAGCATCGCAACCGGCTATAAAAAAACGTACTCATTCCCCATCTACATGAGGAAACCAAGGTAAATTCGTCAACAGGATTTTGGCCTAGGCATGTTCCTGACACCACTTATTGAACCAACGTCAAGCCCACCGAAACCTACAAAATAAACATCAGCACATTTTTGCTCTCTTTACACTACCATTCCCCACCGTACAGACAACACATCTATGTACAAGCAGATACATGTGTAGCGTTCAAACTGTACAAAGTTCGACGTCAAATAATCATGACGTCAAACGTAGAAGTAACATAGTATTACATTATGCGTTAAAAAAAAAAAAAATAACTGTATACATTTAAACATGTAAACATTGTATCATAGCTAAAGAATTGTAAAGCGGTATTACATAGCTGGGTAATCTGACATTATCACACCGTCAGAAGCAAAACTCAACCAGGAAGGAATAGTATGCAACAGTGGAAGTAATACGAGTGTGTAGAGGTTTCCAATTGACCCTACATTATCCTAATAACACTAAACACATTATGCGTGCATCACAAGCACCTATTGCTACTAAGCAATCGCCTCTTTTAATCTCATTGTTTACATCTCTCTGTAGGTAGCTATGACATTTCCGTTCAACTAGTACAAAACAGCTTCCAACCATAATAGCACTGCAAAAAAAAATTAATTTGGTTAACTAAATACGTATACCACGCACAAAAAGCCATGGAACATATTCATCAAAAGGGATAAATGATTCAGATAAAAACTTTGAGACAAATATGACAACAACGCTTTCCCAGATAAACACCAAGAGGGCTTTCTTAACTCTCCGGAGCTCAATCAAGCAACACACCGTGTATCTGTTTCTGTTTGAATCAGAGAATCCATTGAGTGTTGTTCTAATTAATTAGAACAATTCGTTGCGGAAACTAACTACTGCAACATGCCAAAGCTAGTTACCTTCGGGCAAGTGTCATCAGATGGTGTGAATAATAATTAATTAGTGAATTGCATATATTTATATGAGTAGGAAAGAATCTACTGAGAAATTATGAATTTCACTGTTACCTTATTGTTACAGGCCCATCTAACTATATAGTAAATACTCAGATAGGTATTTCTGGCTAACACATGTGGTAAATTAATCACCAACTAAATTAACGAAGGCTATACCTTGGAACCGCAAAGAGTTCCACAGCAGACAGGTAAGAGTAACAGTATTTTACTATGTGCCTACTCCAGTATCTCATACTAGGTTCCTAAATCTAGAGCAGACTAATAATTACACTATAGATTTCTACAGTAGGATATTCCTTGTATCCACCTGGACGCAGGATTTCAACCTTTCACAAATGTACAGTTGCAGCTAGCTATAGGGCATTCATCGGCCCTTGTTACAAGCATTTCCAATGTATATACATACATGTACATGTGTATAACCAAGGCATTATCCTTGATTAGCTGTAATATGATAGTCAAATTGGTATTCTGATCATATGGTAGCAATCTTTAGGCCTGAGTAGCACCCCTACCTTGACTAGTGCCTATGTATAGTGTAGCGTTCAATTGTATAAAGTTCGACGTCAATCATGAAGTCATACGTAGAAGTAACATAGTATTATATTGTGCGTTAACAAAAAAAATTATTAATAAAGAAAAACAAAACATTAAGAATAATAACTGTATATAGTGAAACATGTAAAAATAGTATCATAGAAAAAAATTGTAAAGCGGCATTACGAAGCTCGGTTATAATCACATCGTCATAAACTGAACTCATCCAGGAAGGAATGGTATGCTACAGTGGAAGGAAACGAGTGTATGTCGCAGTGATTGAGGTGGAATGACTGGTTGCAGCGTGCTATTACAACCTTCTATATTCCTGTAATTATCAACTACGGACTCTGTATAAATATCACATTAGCAACTCAAACAAATATTCGAACAACAAATTTTACCAAGGCACGCAACAATAAAATATAATAACAAATTCAAATGATAAAATCGATCACAGCCCACAACAGTGTGTGTAGAGCTACCCTTAAAACGTTAATTTAAATATAAGCATTACCAAATTTTTTTTATCAGACTTTTATGTTTTTGAACTTTCAAAAAGTTTAAAAAGGGGAAGATGGCAACACTAATCCCGCGACCAGCCGCGAGCTCCCAGTTTCAGCTCATTCTTCGTCCATTTCTATCAAAAGCTTGGTCGTTTTTTTCTACTAGGGTTTTCTTGTAAGTATTTTTTGGTGTTATTGTAGATTTTTTTTTGTATTACATGTTCCTACTATTACTGTGTCTCATGTCATTAGGCGGGATTTCCTTTTTTTCCCGTTCTCGTGTGTATATATATCACTGATACATTATCCTTGATTAGCTATGATAGGAAAATTGGTACCCTGTTCACATGGTGTAGCAATCTTTTTGTCTGAATAGCCCCACCGTTGCTCGTGCCTATGTATAAATATATAATGTATATAGTCTATATTTTTAAATAGGTTTAAATATCATACAACTACTATACAGCCTTGTACATTCAAGTAAGAGGAGAAGTATGCATTCATAGTTCTTAATAATACATAAGTCAAAATGGGTTCTAAATTTATATATTCTCAAATAAGTGTGGAGCTTAAGCCTCTTATTTTATTCCTGGTAGCTACACCCATATAGGGTATACTATTTATATTAAAAAAATTCATTTACTAGATGCAATCATTCTGTCTGCCCTTATGAGGCAGGCAGAATGATGTGTAGTTATCTCCCATGTGGCATTTTTGGTTAAGCCAATCCTTTTTGTGCGGCCTTCATTTTATGCTGCGGATCGGCGCAGAACAACAGTGAACCAACTCCTTCTGTTTGTTCGCCAATCCCTTGCAGGCACGCCTCTTAGACAAAACTCGTGGACCTTGCCTTCAACAGTGTCAGTCAAGCCTCACCAGTTACAAGATTACCCGCTGTGGAACAACAGCGTCCTTGATTTTCTTGCCGGCTTTCCTATCTCATCAGTCAGTTCACAACTGATATCCGGCACATTGCTGGAGAAAAGAACCAAGTCGCAGACGCCTTGTAACGATGTCATGATCAAGAAGAACCAGTCAGGCAACTGCCTCCTAATAAAAACGAAGAGGACTGTGATTACCTTCTCACGCAAGTTTACTCCGAACTTGAGTTCTGCTGATGTGTAGCCGATGTCCTCTTTTACTGCGGATCGCATGCTTAGGAGGATGAGTGGAAGTTTTTACACCCATCGGTGAGGATCAGCCTGCGTTTTCAATGCATCCTTGACTCGGTGATGGGGTCGTTCGGTTAGGCCATTGGCCTGAGGGTGGTAAGCGGTGGTCCTGATGCGCACCGAACTAAGGGTTTCCAAGCGACTGGTCCACAGTGCTAATTCGAGCTGAGGTCCGCGGTTTGTGGTGATGCTGACGGGGCAACCATAGCGTGAGATCCAGGTGGCAAGGAAAGCTTTGCTGACTGTTTCTGCTCGTGCATATTTGAGGGGACAGATTTCACGCCAGCGGGTATGCCTGTCGATCATGATGAGTAGGTATTCGTACCCCTCATTGTGAGGTAGGGATCCCACGAGACCGAGATGTACTTGCACTAACGTTCCTCCTTCTGGTGGAATGGTTTGTGATGGAACGAATTTGTAGGGTTCGCAAAGTCGAGTTTTGCATTGCTCTCCTTCACAGCAGATATAGCACAATTCATTTCCTGCACATAATGTATTTATTTTGAATATTGAGATATTATATCATAGACCAATGTATTAACTTCCATTGGAAATGTGTCGTAGATGTAATTTCCCCTCTGGCGGCAAAAATCCCTCCGCACGCCAACTGCAGTTTTCCCTCTGGCGGCGAGAATCCCTCCGCACGTCAACTTGCCATCAAGCAGTGCGAAACTCCAGCTCAATGTTTCAAGCGTATACTGCAAGGAACCATTCAGCTAGAAGGATTTTTGGCGTCACCAAGCAGCGCCAAGAGCGGCAAAAAGGAGTGGACGCGAAGCCAATCAGCATCTTGGAAGCGGCACAGGAATCTTGAAATGTTAATTTCAGGATTAAAGGAGAGTTTTTAAATTAGGAATTACAAACAAATTATAGTCATATTTTTTGCCCATTACTAGCCTTAGTTTAAATAGCAACATCTATACAGTTTAAAACGTCTGAAGACAAGTTTTGAATTAGAAATAGCGAATAATTGGCACAGTCACAATAATTGGCAGTCTGGCTGTAGCCAATCACGTGTCGGCAAGGACAGAGGCTCAGGGTCAACCGCCAGGTTAACCCTCACTAAGCCTCCATCATAGGCAAAAACAGGCACGCAAGGCTCACCACAGTGACAAGTCTTTGTCGCCTCTCCTGTCCGGAGACAGAGCGTCACGAACACACAACCATTATGAGATGAGACTATTTTATAAATTGACATGTCACTTGTAGGATTAAATTAGGCGATAATATTTTCGCTCCATATTTTGTGTGGTCGTGATCACATTATTTAATTGGTCATTTAAAGTAATAAATCACCACTTGCACTGTCTTGTTTTCTTCTATTAAAACGACTATATGAATCTTTTTATGTGTTGCTACAATTTGAATTGCAATTTATCAGATCTCACCAATGAACTAATTTACACTTGAATTGTCTCATAATTTAATCACCTTGGGTCAAGCCAATATATTAGGGAAATAGACAATTGTAAAACCTTTCAAACCATAAACTGGTGACCCTCAAATACTCTGCTCAATTATAACAGACCGAAGGAGATAACTTAAGAAGAAAATAGTGTTTCTGCTCCGATAATGAACACCATTCAAACCGTTCAACATTCGAAATTACCCAGAAATGGCATTATGACTTAAGCATGTGACTGGACCACGTGACTCAACTGTACGCAGAGGCCTGCATACCATAGTACAGGCAACCAGATGGCCACGCCCGGACCGCAGCATTCCTGGATGCCTGCACCTCAACCCCTGGCGCCAACGAAAATTTCATGGGTTGGCAGCAGAACATCACCTCATAACAGGGAATACAAACGTATACAGTGAACTTAGTTCTGAATTTTACTTCAAATACATAATTTAAATTTTCATCATAATGCATCGAGTCGCTGTCGTGTCAAATGATGTGTAAATCCTGAGGCAAATGCACGTTCAGTAATTCAAAATAATCATTTTCATTTTTGTAGATAATCAGCCTCGTGCATAAAGATACATTGCCTTATGCATTCAAGTTTTTGCTGGAAAAGAAACATAAACGTTTTCAATGCCGTGAATAATTCATTGATTCCACAAACCACTGGGGACTCAAGTATAGTGAATTAATAATAATGCAAAATAAACTTAACAACAAATAATCAATGATAACGGTAATTGAAAATCCGGTCAAAACAGGCACACGTGCCCATGCATCCCAAGTGTCAAATGCAGCATCAAGTTAAACCATGCGATATAAATCATTTATTGCATCAGTGCACTCCACGCCTGCCCAGTAGTCATGATCATTTCAGTGATGATTCATAACATTCATGCGTGTGTTTAACTTCAACATTATCATTACATGCACGAATGCCGCGGCAGCTGCGCAGCGCAATCACAATAACGCATCAGAAGGCCATTGTACAACTTTTCAATAGGGCCGACGTTGGCCACACTGCTCAAATTCAGTCAAGTTCAAAGCGTTGGACTGGACGGCAGCGCGGCAACGCAGCACTAGTAGTGGCATTGCTGTAATACCATGCAGGTATCCAGAACATAGAGTAGAGTGCAGTGTGGTCACACACGCGACAGGCATTGCCTAATCAGTGAGTAAAACAGCCGAAAGCAGGTAGAGACACTCCCCTGCCCGCAGACCACCGTCCACAGCAGCAAGCCCAAGAGGCAGGGCAAGCACGGCACGCAGCGCCCAGCAAAGGGACAACACAGACAGAGAGACACCGTGAGTCAAACCTAATTGTCCAGCGGTACAGAGACAGAAAATTTGCCAACATCACTGGGTTAGAGAGGAAACGACTCGCGGCACATAATTCGCAACTGTCCAGATCAGCCAAGCACGCACAAGCAGTGGCGACCGAGCCCCGAGTGTTGAAATTGACTGTCCAGTCAAGTACAGTGCCGACCGGCGCATCAATTGTAACTGTGTACAGTTACGGACTTCCGTCCCGACAACGAATTGGAAAATTATTGAGTAGAGGAGAACTTGGTGACAAAAAACGTCAGCTTCTATACGTCAAATGCTGACATTAGTCGATGGACCAGCCAAGCCCGACGAAGCGTTCCTCATAACGCTCTTCCTCCAAAGATACCCATGAAATGTGCAAATACTTGCGTTAGCAGTAGACGAGCCACGCCTAGAGAAATTAGCCCTTCAGGCTGACCGCATCATGGAGGTAGAGGCACGAAACGGCCCGTCGATAGCACAAATCAGCGAACCGGCAACGAACAGCGTCAACGCGTGCAATTTCGCTCCGATGTCACTAAAGCCAGCAATGCCAGCGTCGGCACCACAGCGTGAAATAACTCGACTCACGGACATTATCAAACAACGTCAAACGAGCATTACGGGCTCAGCTGCGAATCCCGGAAAGCTAGAGTAATCAGTCCGATGTGGAGGCAAAGGCCGCGGTAAAAAGCGCACCGATCGTTTAAAATCGCCGCAATGAAGTCGTTCGAAGCCCCATGATAATTCTAAATTCGATACGTGTTGGTATCACTATACATTTGGCTCTAAGGCCACGAAATGCGACCTACCGTGCGGTAGAGCCAATGTAGTAGCCGATGCGCTCAGTAGAGCTGATGCGATAAATGTGGTCGTGGACCCAGCAATTACACTCGAAGGATTCGCTAACGCGCACCTCAACGATGTGGAATTAAAATCCATGATCGACGAGCAATTCGAGGCATTCCAAAAAGGCTAAGCATACCCATATAAACTGGATTGCAGAAATGGCATCGCTTACGAATTGTCCCGGCATCAGACGAACTGTCCAAATGCTTAAGGCCAAGGCGTTTTGGTTAAACATGAGCAAAATCATTCGCAAACAAGCTCAAACGTGTCAAAGTTGTCAGTCGGCTGAAATATCTCGCCCCAATAAGGCTCCCTTTCAACATTTTGTACCAGTCTCAGGCCGTTTCAAAGCGGTCCACATGGAGATCGTTGACCCGCTCCGGTACAGCAATGGCTACTGTTATTTACTTACTATAATAGATAGATACAGCAGACGACTCGAAGCAATTCCGATAGTGGACACAACTGCAGAAACCGTAGTCAAAGCGTTCCTAATGAACTGGGTAGCCCCCTACGGGCTACCCGAAACTTTGACGACTGACAGAGGGGCAAATTTTGAAGGGGAATTGACAACTACTTTATGTAAGTTACTCGGTATCTGAAAAAGCCGAACCACGTCGTACTACCCCCAGGCAAATGGAATTATCGAAAAATTCCATATAACCCTCAAGTCAAGTCTGAAGTGCCAACAAAATCCGCAAGATTGGCAAACAAACCTCCCGTTAGTTCTGTTAGGCCTGCGCACAGCGCCGAAGGCAGAGCTCGACTGCTCTGTCGCTGAAATGCTGTACAGCAGCACACTGCGTGTACCAGGGGACCTAGTAGATCCCTCGATGCATGCAGAAGAAGCACCGAACAAATATGCGATCAAATTACGCAATGCCATGGCAAACACCAAATTTCACCCTCAAAAAATGGACCCAAATCAAGGGCAAAATCGACCCAGTGCTCCAAACATGCACGCATGCATACATCAGGGTGGACGCAGTACAACGACCATTGACCAGACCTTACGAAGGTCCATTCCGCATTACCAAGCGAGGCAAAAAAGTATTCAAGTTAATCCGCAAAAATAAATTGGAAACTGTCTCCGTAGACAGACTAAAGGCAGCAATAATGTTACCCGAGACCGCAGAAGACAGCTCGAGCGTAATCACAACACCAAAACAATTCTCTGAGTGCACACCTGTGACGCTCCACAGAGTGCGTTTCAGTGAACCGTCAGCGCCCGCAGACATGCAGCCACCAGCGTGGCACGCCAAAAGCGCGACAAACAACCCCCCCCAAAACAGGTGTCACCACCAGGAGTGGATGACACACCAAACCCCCGGCACGATACCGCTGACAGCTAAGAAGGAGGTGGAACTCACTAAGGAGGGGGCAGTGTATGGGCTCGCGAAGTCGAGTTCCGTATTGCTCTCCCTCACAACAATTAACATGAAATTCACATTCTGTAAATAATGTATTACTGATAAGATGAATGTACTATATGTTATACCATTGTATTAACTTCCATTGGAATTGTGTCGCAGATGAAGTTTTCCTCTGGCGGCGGGAATCCCTCCGCACGCCAACTGCAGTTTACCTCTGACGGCGGGAATATCCCTCCGCACTGTAGCGGCATGACAGGCCATGCAGACCCACATCAACCCGACCCCCGCACCGACAGGTGTGCGGTACACACATGACCGCTCCAAGACGGAGAGCGACAGGCACCCGGAGAGTGTCTGGGTCAGGCTGAGTGCCGATTGATGACACCGGAATGGCGTGCAGCCAAAGACCAGATTCCCTTCTGGAGGCTGCCTTCAGGCGCGCCACCCTTACTTGATCTGCTCCACGTAACAATGCATTGAAACATGCCTCAGCAAGCGGCAGGTCCCAAGCCTTCTGCTTGGACTTGAACTCCATCTCCGGTTGGATTGCCCCCAGTCCCCTCAAGCTCCACGCAGCAATTGATCCTTGTAGCTCGCCTGGTTCAGCCATACCGTTTACACGGGAAACAACGGCTTCCACAATATTGCTCGCGGAGTGCATGGAGGAAATGTAGGCCGGGAGAGCAATATCTGCCGCTCTTCTTATTCCGAGTCCCCCATTTTAACTGGGAGTGGGGCTCGGGTGTAGGAAGTCCCCTAAATTGATACATTTGTTGTGTGTGTTAGAGTCTGATGGACGGTTTGATTGAAGATCTCTAGTTCATCGATCTGCCTTTATGCGGGGGAAGCTCTTAGGACGTACTGAGGCTTCAGGAGAGAGAAACAGTTCTTGAACAAGGTGAATGCTTGGTGATTATCGAGCATAACCAATCGTTCTGCCATTAGCTTTAAATCTTCGTGTTTGTCCCTGATGGCAATATGGATGCCGTCTTCATGTATTGGGGCTCCTAAAAGAGTAGCACTGCCCGCAAGGCCACCTTGACACGGGGAAGGCACTCGCGAAACATGTCGTAAGTTTGATCAATGTCCTCTTGGGAAGCGTGGTTCAAGATGGTCAGCTCGCACTTCTCGCTGTTGACCTCCAGTCCTCGCAGCTTCAGTCCCGCGACCAGCCTCCTCAGATCTTCCACTACCTGCTCAGGAGACCCCCCAAGAGTAGCATCGTCCAGATACCAAACATTGAGTTCCGCGGTGACACCCCGTGCTACCTCATCAATGCAATGGGCTAGATGCCACCACCCTACTACGTTAGAGCACACAAAGTGGCACCAGAAAATATTGGAGTGACACACTCTTGGATCCCCCGGCAAAAATAACATCCACCAGTTCTGTAAATGTCTTTATTAGGCGTTCTCCTGCCTCGGCGGCCGTGCAACCAACCAACCCGCGCAGAAGACTCGGACGCAAACCATCGGGTCCGACGGCTGATCCGGGCCTGAACGATGCAATGGCACGCCTTATGTCATCCGGGGAGGCCAATGTTGGCCTAGCAAGGAGATCGTCTCGAGGATCAGACAACTCCAGATTGTCGGGTGTCGGGGGGTGTTTATCCTAAAGAGCTTGAACGGTTTTGTCCGTGCAAGGGGCCTGTCCATCTTTTGACGCCAACTCTCGTACGGCTCCTCGGATATCTGTATCAGCGAATTTAGCTGCCACCCTTTTCTTCAGATTGTCGAGTGGTTTAGTTGACGCAGCAGTATGTCCCCGGCCAAGGAGGGGTAATTCAGGGAGATCTGCCTTTTCCATATATTCTTCTATCTGGTTTCGTACCCTAGTAACAAGTGACCGATGGATCCCATCATGAGACTCGGCTTCCGGCCGTTGCAGTCCCCAATATGAAAAGCACAAGAGTCTGCCCCATGTCAACGGTGATGGGTGATCCAAGGCGCTCCTTATCAAAGTTCCAACCGCGTCCGCCGCGGTGATCACTGCCCCCTTTGGGACCAGAAGCAGGACCTTGAACTGGGCTCTGCATGCAGACATGTAATCGACAATATCTCGCTGTGTAGGTGGCTATCGATTAGGACCATTATCCATCCCAGTGGTCCCCTTCAGCTCTCTGCAGACTAGGCAGGTCCACCTGTTACAGGCTTCGGCCTGCGGCCGTGTAAGGCCGACGCAGGTCGCGTCACACTGCATTAGCCGTTTTTTCCTGTTAACCAAACCGCAAGTATTGCATAGGTTCTCCATTTGGAGAAATCAGACCGTCTATTCGCTCATATAATTAAAGATTACAGCAAGGACATACAATTAGGCGGAGAATACCGATGAGGAAAAAAAACGTTGGGTGCATTATAGTTCCAGAGACGCCACAGTCCGTTGCTGGCGAGCCAAAACCTGTAGAGGTATAACAAATGGTAAAGGGGCGGCTATCGGTAGGTAAGGGCCGTCTATTGGCACAGGGCCGACCATTGGTCGAGTAATAATTGTCTTCTACTTCATGTTTTAGCTTGGTGGGAGGCTTCGATTGCAATTTGAAGGTAGGGCAAATCTCACAGTAATGATGATCAGCTCTGCACGCGCAACACAGATCAGTTCTACACCCACAACAAGGATCAGCTCTGTACCAACAACACAGATCAGTTCTACACTCACAACAAGGATCAGTTCTGTACTAACAACTCAGATCAGTTCTACACTCACAACAAGGATCAGCTCTGCCCCAACAACATAGATCAGCTATGTACGCGCAAAAAGGATCAGCTCTGTACCCACAACACAGATCAGTTCTGCTCTCACAACAAGGATCAGTTCTGTACCAACAACACAGATCAGTTCTACACTCACAACAAGGATCAGCTCTGTACCAACAACACAGATCAGTTCTACACTCACAACAAGGATCAGCTCTGCACCAACAACACAAATCAGCTATGTACGCGCAAAAAGAATCAGCTCTGTACCCACAGGGCTGTATGAGAGTGTCGTTGTGCCAACCGACCAGTGGGGTAGTCGCTGGGTCATACGATTAATGACGGAGCAAACCGCTGGACCGTTCCCACCGGTGGTAAGCTTAGATGCAGTCAACCTAGTTTGGGCCAATAGGCCTGTTGTTGTCTTCCTACACTTGTAACCCAGACCTTCTTTTTTGTAACCCAGACCGTTTTTTTTAACGCACATCAGTTTGTTGTAACTCGGACCAGTTTTCGGTAACCCAGACAGCTTTTTAAAC
Source organism: Gammarus roeselii (assembly GCA_016164225.1). Classification (NCBI taxonomy): domain Eukaryota; kingdom Metazoa; phylum Arthropoda; class Malacostraca; order Amphipoda; family Gammaridae; genus Gammarus; species Gammarus roeselii. The sequence continues at coordinate 18,219 of SDVV010006557.1, forward strand.
AGATACAGACACTAGGCCGCATCCCCAGAAAGGGGGGTGGCCGACGGCAAGGCGCCCCTCACACCCTCATACGCTCACACTCACACAACTTAGCCCTTTTGTGCTAAAGGGTCCGGCCGGTAGCCCCTCAACTTACACTCTGGG
>SDVV010006558.1:0-18361 GCA_016164225.1 Gammarus roeselii
TATAAATTTGCAAAATATATTTATGCAACGTTTGAGATAATAGAGGAATAATCTGTTTAAATGTATACAAATTTCACAAATTGGGAGACAACTCTAATTCTAAAAAATCTAGATAGCATTTACTCAGTATGGAATATTCGGAGAAAGCTTAAAACATTGCTTACCGGGAAAAAAATTGAAATCATTCAATATTGTTTCTGGATGCGGCATTGAAATCTAAGCGCATAAAGAAGCGTCTACGGCCAAGATCAGAGTTCTTTGTGACAACAGTTAATACATTTGGCGGGGATTCACAAGCGTGTGTCAATTTATTATCCATGTATTCCAATTGCAGATACTGACTAAAACCCAACAACGACAATAGATCGACTACAAGTGCCTTCCCAATAGCTGGAATACATGTGGCCCGTTTATCTCCGCCCAATTGCTTTAAAAGGACTCCACTCCAGCCCCCGCCCCATCCATCACCGTCGTCTGATGAACTTGTGAAGGTGCAGTACTCTTATTATCGCAGGTGTTGTCCGTAGTCGATACAAAGCTCGATCGGTACATCCATCGCAAGGCTCATACACTGCCGGCTTTTTGGTCTGAACCGGTTTTCTATTATGAGGTCGCCTAGTATATGTATACTAAGGCGAGAATTACCATGGTTATCGTTATTAACAAGCATCAATTCCTGCCCAATCTAACCCAAGCGAGGGGAATGGATGCCGGGCTTAGTTCAAACACGCAAGAGGAAAGTACCGACACCGCTCTACGACTGGTACGAATTTTTATACTACCAAATGTATTAATATGAAATCTATTCATCCTGATGCTTCAAATAAAGTTCTTGGAATCGAACCTCAGAGACATGCTTGATCTCAGGTCACCACGGAATCGGTCACCTTACAAGCCTTTAAACATTGTCATACGCGCCCGCTACGCCACGCCGGCATGAGCGGCATCTACAGCAACCGGGCATGTAAACAACAACGCGGCGAGCGTACCCCGCCTGGTTTGATGCCTCCTACCCCCCTCATCTTTAGTGCCCCATACCCCCATCCTAGCCTTCCACCTGCTGCCCACAGCCTAACGGTCCCGGGGTTGCCGGAGCTGGAAAATGGAACACGATGCTGGGGCGGACACTGCTCAACTGCTGCCGCTGCTATAGCGCCATCTGTTGGGTAAATTATCATGCAGCTTGCTTTGATTACGCTCGTGTTTGGGGGTCTGTGGAAGCGACCATACAAGTGAAGAAAGCAAGGATTGTTTCAAATACGTTAGTGATTGTGAGAGGATTGCGTAGGCATTGGCGACAACACAACGTAAATGTAAGCTGACGGGAGCAAGTTACTGCTTGCATAATTGAGCTTGAAAATCAACGATAATTATTTTTGTATAGGTAGTTACAAGATCAACCGGCGATGATTTTCTAGCTTTGTGTGACATCTTCCCATCGTTTATAAGTTAACAGGCTAGCATTTTAGCGGAAATGGATTCATCATATAATAACATTTCAAACGGTGACTCGGCAATTACTGGCGAATTATCCTATAATACTATATAATTATTCGCCTGTATAGAAGCCATTGGCGAGGTCATGCCCCAATCCGGAATTATCTTCACTGTGTCGGCGACAAAAATAAACATTGTAAACATAAATTAGACTCAAGATCAATGTATGCGTTCACTTCATGACCTATAGCAGTCATGATTAGTAGCAGTGACCCAGTTTTTGTGCAGGCTACACAATAGCTCTACAGCCAGACGTATGAGGGTCACAACTGAGTTTGGCTGAAAGACTAACCAGTACATTTCCTACACCATGTTTCTTCCACCAGATGAACGACAATGAAGCTATTTGGAACACCTCAAATAAATCAGGAATTTATTCCCATGGATGTACAAAGAAAGAGATAAGTTCACTTCAGACCATTTCGTATTCAAGAGATTATCATCACGCATGCCATGTGTTTTCAACAATTGTAAGTTGAGTAAATTCAATAGGTTATCACTATCATGCACGCTATCAAATATTTCCCTTCAACCTCAGTAATTGTTCCACTGTTCACGTACACGCAGGTGTGCTAACCGAGCGCGGTGTCCTCTGGACAATACAAGCATTAAAATGATGGCACGTTTATCGTGGCTGGGGAATTATCAGTGTATTTAGAGTCCACGCGTTTAACCTCCCAGTGATAGCATGCCAGACACAGGTACGAGTGTTAGCTGCCGACATTAGCCATGATAGTAAATGTGGGTCGGTATGGCGAAGGAGTGGGTGAATCACTAGACTAATAGATGAAAGAGTAGTTCAGGTTGCTATAAAGTAGATACCAGAAGAAGAAGTGTCCAACCAAACCTTGAACAAATTGTATTTTGTACGATGATTGACTGAAGAAATATTCATATGATTTATTTTCTTGTGGTGGGGTGGAGAGGCCACTTACAGACACCAACACAAGTCCACATCATCCAAAAAATAGGAGTAGCCAACGACAAGACGCACCTGATTTCTCTCATGCACTTACACACATACCGAAACTTGAGGAGGACAATCGAAAATAAATCTGGTTTAGTTGTATCATCTCCAATTATCGACGCGACAGATTTTCTTTCAGATACCGACAATGACGTGGCAAAAATATACCGGTATTTGTAAAAGTTAATCAGACTTACAGTTTCACAACATACCATTCAGTTTCTACAAGCATCTAGGTATATAACACTTCCATTGCGTATAAATAATACAGTACGAATTCGGTGAAAGCACCATGACTGGCACAATCTACTTGATATTGGGGTTGCCTGGAGGTAGCTGAGATTATGAGGGAAGAACAGATGGGAAGCGGGCAGGTTTGTTAGTTTTATCTAATTGCAATTTTTTGTTTTATAGCAAAAAATATTTTCTCCATATGAAGCCTTGATCAAAACCCGATAGTGCACACAACTTTTTCGAGAGGGGTTTTGGCATGGGGGAGAGCGTTGTCGAGGGATTGTGACATGGAGGCGAGCGTTGTTCTGGTCGCTGTCGAGAGGGGTTGTGACATGGAGGAGAGCGTTGTCCTAGTCGCTGAGGCCTGCCATGGTCAATGTCCAAACACTATTGAGCACTAATGCAATATAGTTTCGTTTATAAACGATTCTATAGAAACGGTTCGAAATACCAAGTTTACTAGTAGATGCACTTATCTTTGTGATTTGCATAAGAGTAAATTCATATTCTTCTAATTTTTCAATTGATAATATACATTTACAAAAAATCATTGTAAATAATGTTTTTGTATTCTTCTGTCATTATTTTTGCACTTCAAAAGTGAAACGCAGACAAATTTCCGAATGGTAACAGCTACACTGATGAAAAATTTGTTTGAAAATATATTTTTTGTTAACGTTTATCTACGATGAAGTGTGCTTAGATATGCGGCAGTTTTGTTATTTCGTATAGAAAGTAATGAAAGTGCAATATTTTGAGTGCATAAAGTGTTGGTGTAATTCTTTACCGGTCGATGCTAATGCAACTTATAAGAATTATATTCATTAAAGAATAAAAGATAAAAAAAAAATTATTCGCGTAAATTAAATTCGACGACGATATTCAATTTCACTACGAGTTGCGATTTTTTTTCTGACGTAACCACCGTTAGAATTGGAATAAAAAAATGTATATATTAATCGAATCAAAATATCATGCAATTATCATTGAACACTTATAAACACTAAAAAACAGTTCAAGCACATTTATCCTAGCAGCCATAACCGCAAAAACACCAACACGCTGAGAAGTGAAGTTTCCCAGAGAAGGACATCCATTCGCTGTACTGGATCATCCTGGGTCAAAGAGTGACCTTTCTTAGGTTCCCTCGAGAACCCTCAGGATAGACTTTAAATTTTGATGAGAAAATACAAGATTCTCATCATTGATTATATGTGCTCGCGGCATTCTGGGGAATATATTTTGTGATTATCTCGTATTATATCGGAGGGGAGGGAGGGGTTAAAAGTATTTGAAGCAGGAGGTCATGGAAGCAGGATCCGATCACCATATCAATATTATTCGTGACGTAAGAAAAAGGGAATATCGTTCCATTATACTAAAATACTGCCTATAGTGAAACCGCTCATTGTTTTCTCGTGATTTTTTTCTCATTTCTGAGCAAAGGGTTTCTATAGGAAGCAATCAACATTGTGAAATCAGACTACAAAATAGAATTACAGCCCAAATGCCATCTATTTCGAAAATTATAAATTCCTTTGAGAAGATGAGCAAGCTGTTAAGGTACATAACACGCGTATGTAATGCTGAGAGAAGATACTGCCCTAAATTGGCAGATGAGTAAGTCATAAACTCATGTTTCCTTGTTCTTTATACAATGTTCACAACCCTCTCTTCTGTCAAGTCTTGTGCATTCATGTAAGCGGTTTAAATAGCCGCAGAATCATTGATATACCTTAAAACACATCTAAATCTGAACAATTCTAGTATGTACAGCTGCTTCTACATTTCTTGAACCCCCGCACTTGAAGGAGTTTGTACAGACCTGAATCTTCGCCGGCCGCCGTCTTGAAGAGCACGCAGAGCCCCGTCTCGAAGTTGAGCGCGAGGCATGACGGATTTTTGCGGCACTGCTCCAAGCACTCACTCATCTGTAGGGCACCGATGTTCGATTCTATGATGTCGTCAGCTGACGAATACACAAACCCGGTGATCAGTTCGAACTCCATGTCTCCATCGCACTGTATCGCTCTGGACGATATCTGCATTGGACGCCTCTCGCGACGCCGGATCAAACGCTTTGACGTGACCGAGTGTACCAGCAAACCTAACACTACCAGTAAGTGTATTCCAAACTTCATCTTGGCGGCGTTGATTGAGTAAGATGAATTTAATAAATGTACCAGTGTAACTAACAACAGGTTCTAACGAGACTGTTACGCCTTTTATAAAAAACTATTTAGGGAGATACATAAGTTCTGAAAATGAATAATACCAACGTCAATTAAGAAATCTTCCTCCTTTATTAAATTTCGCCTTGAGGTAGCAAAAAATCTCTGCGTAGCGGTTCCTGAGATAAGCAAGATTCAAAGAAGTCGCGCCAAATAAAAACGTCGCCGAGTGGCTACCGGCGTGGGAGCGAGATACCGAGGTTGAGTCAGAGAGCTACAGAGCGCGAGAGGGACGCAACCTTTCGAAGAGACCGTTGCCAACCAACTGACTGCCACCTTGCGCACCGCTTGCTTTCTAACCTCTTTGCTCTCCCTCGCTCTCGCTCCTGCCAGACTTTGGCAGATCATCAAACTGCAACAACGCTGTCCCGTTTTTATTCTTTCTTTTTATTCCTGGATGGTATGCTGCCAATTGAACCCCGTTGCTGTGGATGTTGCAGTTGTTTGTATGCGGGATGCTGTCAGTCGGGATGCACGAAGGTAATTCCTTGTCATCTTGCAGAGGAGTTTTATCAGGGATGCCCTCGAATTGGGGCACCTAATGCAATTGAACTTGGCTCTGGAGGAAACAATCGCCAAATACATTCCCTCGGAAGCAAACCTGTGGGAATGTCGGCATTTCTGTCAGATGAGCATGACAGTGACTCTTCACGCAAACGCGTATGCTAACAACATTCTGCTCTCCAAAGAAAATAACTCTACATTCTATACAAGGAATGATGGTCACGCTACGTAACAATAACCATGCATACGTATGTTTTGATAGTTTCAACCAATCATTAAAAATGCACGATTTATGCATGAATAGAGATGGTATTCTAATTATTATAGTAGTTACCCTATGAATTCCGTATTTAAACATGTCCCACGTGCAACAATGGAAGATGTCTGCTGAAAAATTTTCTTCTGAAAAAGCAAATAAATGAGTTTCTGACAGGCCTTGGTATGAAGTTATTTTACCACTAATTTGATGAATATTCTCTGTAACTTACATTAGCTCGAATGTGGACCGATGTGAAGTCAAAATTCACACCAACTATTCTGTCTTTTTTTCAATTGATCTGAATGCAGTATTCATAGGTTCTATCTAAAGTTTCAATGCAAACATATCCCACACTTTTTTCAGAATAAAGTCATACTGTTCTCTCTCATTAATATTCAATGATTGTATTGAAAAAGGACTGAAGTAATTGTAACTTTTTCTATTAAATGATGTGATCGAATAGAGTGAATCGGGCGGCATGCGTTGTTTGGCACCAGAGGGTTATTTGGCGCTCTAAATAAAAGGGTTTGAATAATTTCTTCCCACAAACTCTCACCGGCAGACAGAGAAGAATAAACATGTTCTCCGTAAACATTCGAAGGAAGACGAGGAAGAAGGAACATGCTCTCCATAAACTTACGTCGGCAGACAAGGAAGAAGAAAGATGCACTCCACAAACCTTCGTCGGCTGACGAGGAAGAAGAAAGATGCACTCCACAAACCTTCGTCGGCTGACGAGGAAGAAGAAACATGCACTCCACAAACCTTCGTCGGCTGACGAGGAAAAAGAAACATGCACTTCACAAACCTTCGTCGGCTGACGAGGAAAAAGAAACATGCACTTCACAAACCTTCGTCGGCTGACGAGGAAGAAGAAGCATGCACTCCACAAACCTTCGTCAGCTGACGAGGAAGAAGAAACATGCACTCCACAAACCTTCGTCGGCTGACGAGGAAAAAGAAACATGCACTTCACAAACCTTCGTCGGCTGACGAGGAAGAAGAAGCATGCACTCCACAAACCTTCGTCAGCTGACGAGGAAGAAGAAACATGCACTCCACAAACCTTCGTCGGCTGACGAGGAAAAAGAAACATGCACTTCACAAACCTTCGTCGGCTGACGAGGAAGAAGAAGCATGTTCTCCACAAACTTTCATCAATAAACGTTATGTTATTCTATAAAATATTTTTTTTGTGCAGATAACTTCCTTAAAATAAACTCTAACTCAGCTTCTTGTGTATTAACGGGACGCTTTAACTAGTTCAAACAAGAATACACGTATGATTTACAAATATTAAGATTATTTCTATTTTTTTGTAGCGTAGATATAGCGCAACTTCCAGTATTTAAGTTGCGTGAAAACCAAAACGCTCATTAAGGATTTTTCTTTATGAGGTGATTTTTTTGAGGCACAAACTGTTCACGTTTACGGACAATTCTAAAATAATCAGTGATGTTTGGAGCAGCCTTTTATTTATGTAGCTTATTCATTAACAATTATTTAATATGGGAGCTCAGCAAGTAGGAGTATGACCCGAATAACATCATGCCCACAATGCATCATAGTAGCTCAAGCCTCGTGATTATATCCGCTCAGGGAAAATTCGCAAATGGTACTCCAATGATCGTTATGCCTGCTTCTTAGACCCATAGAATGCATTAACAAATGAAGGATCTTTTGTAAAAAACGGATTGTGTCAGATTCCAACAAAAAGTATGTTCATTAAACTGGTTCTCATGACGGTTATTGAAATCACCACCATTTCTAGAGGGGAAGAGACTATCAAAAGTTATAAGCTCTTGTTTAATATTTAACCAATGTGTTTGCAGGAAATAACGATGCCTCCAATTGTTGTGGAAGAATCAGATGTCACTCGCAGAATGCGGATTTGTTACCAATCCTGGAAATCCCTGACATTTCTCTGGGAAACAAGTTATTCGAAAAGTCACAGGCACCGAAAGCTCTACATTTCTGATGCCTAGTTGTAAGCTAACCTCAAACATAAAAAGAACGGAGCATATCTGTAACTGTTGCCCACTTGCGGCGTGTGGTTGCCCCTTCGTGTCCACTCGCGGCGTGTGGTCGCCCCTACGTGCATACTCGCGGCGTGTAGTCACGCCTTTGTGCCCACTCGCAGCATGTGGTCGCCCCTTTGTGCCCACTCGCGGCGTGTGGTCGCCCTTTCATGCCCACTCGCGGCGTGTGGTCGCCCCTTCGTGCCCACTCGCGGCGTGTGGTCGCGCCTTCGTGCTCATTCGCGGCGTATGGTCGCCCCTTCGTGCCCACTCGCAACGTGTGTTCGCACCTTCGTGCTCACTCGCGGCGTGTGGTCGCCTCATCGTGCCCACTCGCGGCGTGTGGTCGCGCTTTTGTGCCTACTTGCAGCGTGTGATCGCCCCTTCGTGCCCACTCGCGGCATGTGGTCGCCCATTCGTGCCCACTCGCGGCATATAGTCGGCCTATCGTGCCCACTCGCGGCGTGTGGTCGCAAATTTGTGCCTACTCGCGGCGTGTGGTCGCCAATTCGTACCCACTCGAGGCGTGTGGTCGTCCCTACGTGATCACTCGCGGCGTGTGTTCGCACCTGCATACCCACTCGTGGCGTGTGGTCGCGTCTTCGTGCCCACTCGCGGCGTGTGGTCGCACCTTTGTGCCTACTCGCTGCGTGTGGTTGCCAATTCGTACCCACTCGCGGCGTGTGGTCGTCCCTACGTGATCACTCACGGCGTGTGGTCGCACCTTCGTACCCACTCGCGGCGTGTGGTCGCGTTGCCCACTCGCGGCGTGTGGTCGCGTCTTCGTGCCCACTCGCGGCGTGTGGTCGCATCTTCGTGCCCACTCACGGCGTGTGGTCGCGTCTTTGTGCCCACTCGCGGCGTGTGGTCGCACCTGCGTTGTGCCAAACCGCAGTAACCGGCTCTCCCACAGCGGTCGCTAAGCCCTCAAAATATTATATTTCCACACGAGATTCCCCTCGAGAAAATCAATAATTTTCGATACGTGTATATTTGTTATTGATTATTTCCGTAAGATACATGTATTGTTCCAGGTAATAACCGCCAAATCCGCATATTGTGTACATCGCTCAGTCAAATTGGAAGCAGTGATTTTTAAGACATTCGCTAACATAAGATCAGGGGAATTTGAAACTTTATCGGCTTGTAACTGCTTACATTCTTGTCTTGCGAAATAATCACGACTTACGTAAACATCAAGAGAATCCGCTTGTATGCTACTTTCGCCGAAATTGAACCACTCGTTTTTTTTTATAAAAGACTCCAAATGAATACCTGCACATTGCTGAAGCTCATCAAAGGATCGTCCAGACATCACTGTAGTCTCAGCACATTGCTCAAGCTCATCGAAGGATCGTCCAGACATCACTGTAGTTTCAGGACATTGCTCAAGCTCATCAAAGGATCGTCCAGACATCACTGTAGTCTCAGCACATTGCTCAAGCTCATCAAAGGGTCGTCCAGACATCACTGTAGTCTCAGCACATTGCTCAAGCTCATCGAAGGATCGTCTAGACATCACTGTAGTCTCAGCACATTGCTGAAGCTCATCAAAGGATCGTCCAGACATCACTGTAGTCTCAGCACATTGCTCAAGCTTATCGAAGGATCGTCCAGACATCACTGTAGTCTCAGCACATTGCTGAAACTCATCAAAGGATCGTCCAGACATCACTGTAGTCTCAGCACATTGCTCAAGCTCATCGAAGGATCGTCCAGACATCACTTTAGTCTCAGCACATTGCTCAAGCTCATCAAAGGATCGTCCAGACATCACTATAGTCTCAGCACATTGCTCAAGCTCATCGAAGGATCGTCCAGACATCACTGTAGTCTCAGCACATTGCTGAAACTCATCAAAAGATCGTCCAGACATCACTGTAGTCTCAGCACATTGCTGAAGCTCATCGAAGGATCGTCCAGAGATCACTGTAGTCTCATCACATTGCTCAAGCTCATCGAAGGATCGTCCAGACATCACTGTAGTCTCAGCACATTGCTCAAGCTCATCGAAGGATCGTCCAGACATCACTGTAGTCTCAGCACATTTCTGAAGCTCATCAAAGGATCGTCCAGACATCACTGTAGTCTCAGCACATTGCCGAAGCTCATCAAAGGATCGTCCAGACATCACTGTAGTCTCAGCACATTGCTGAAGCTCATCAAAGGATCGTCCAGACATCACTGTAGTCTCAGCACATTGCTCAAGCTCATCAAAGGATCGTCCAGACATCACTGTAGTCTCAGTACATTGCTCAAGCTCATCAAAGGATCGTCCAGACATCACTGTAGTCTCAGCACATTGCTCAAGCTCATCAAAGGATCGTCCAGACATCGCTGTAGTCTCAGCACATTGCTCAAGCTCATCAAAGGATCATCCAGACATCACTGTAGTCTTCAATGACAACGCAACAAGTTTTGAAACTTTTGCTTTGTTGACTTTGAAGCATGCATACATTTTAGTTCAATGTTCTTTGTCATCTAGATGGTACTGAAACAATGGTTAGCCTTATCTTGTCTACACATCGTCATCATGTCTTTCCTAACCCCACAAGATTCAAACACTAATTTCCTGTTGTAGTTCATATCAACCTCATTTAGTGAGCAGAAATCTATGTTTTATACCTAGCGAGAGTCGCTGGTTGGGTTTTTCAAGTACATGCGGTCCGTGCATGGCCAGATCGGTGTGGTACCTGAGGCGCTTTATACGGGGAAAATGTCGCGTTTGAGCCCATCAGTAAAAGAAGGCTATTTAGGTGAGCCAGCCACGACATGCCTTGGGAAATTGGTGATGGGTCCAATAAGCGAGAGCCGATGTAGAGACCTGGCGTAACTGAGTGAGTTTAGAACAAGTGTGTTCAATATAATGATTCTTGAGCTAAGCCGCGTTGGGAGAAACGTTGCGGGGCCACCAATCAGGGTATTGATGACCATTTGAGAAATGTATGGATATTATTTTACCTCTGTTCGAGTGATTTGGAAACGAGGATGCCTTTGGCTTGTTCTGATTGTATTCAATTATGTATATTTGAAACACGAAAGGTCATACGCATAAACACGTTCAGTGGGTTGAAGGGGTTCTTCGTACGCATAGATACGCCGCCGATATCTCCGGAACAAATCATACACTATACATTTTAGACATAATTATTTCAAAATCTTCAACATATTATTCTTATTATACGCAATTTTTATTTTATTTCATACAAAATAAAATAAGCGAAATGTTTCCAATTAAAGTGTTCCTGGGTGACGCTCTGCAACTGCTATAAAACCTGTGCTACACCAGGCAGCAGTCTTCACAGGCATCAAGGTGGTCGTGCATGCTCCGCCGTGCAGTCTGTGGGATAACCTCTTTCAGCAAAGGATCTCTTCAGTTTTTCCATGATCGTTATTTCGTTGAGTCGTGCATCAATTATTAATAAATTGGCTTCTGCGTAACCATGATACAATATATTGAACTTTATCTCTGTTTAAGAGAGCTTACTCTACCGACTGTACGATAGAGCTTGCATGTTCATAGCGATGCCTGATGAGACTGTCTGGAGGCAAAGTTTGTAAAAGACAGACGAACGCCCACCGAAAGATAGCGCCACTGTAAACTCATTTGAAATAGTTGCTTCAGTGACAGCAGTTGAAGCTAGTATAATATTTTATCCCATCTTATTCCAGTTATCGTGATTAATGGCGGAAACACTCTATTCCAGACTACTCGGTTCGTGTACCTCTCCAAAACAACAGCTCGATGGTTATTTATGAGCGTGCAAATGCAAGAGACTAAACATATAAATGTGATGATGTACCTCAGGAAAAAATCCGTTTATCCTGGTCGCACGTTACCAACTCTATGACCATAATTAAAGAGAACTTTTTGTGGTGTGATTTGGGAGTAGATCAATTGATAGTCTGAGTAGAGTTTTGTAGACTAACATCTATCAGTTTGGCGGGACAGTTATGGAAATGGAAGAAATATTATAATTTAAACATTTTCAGACTGATAAACGATGTTCATAGATTTTCATACAGTGATCTTTACTGTACCATGTTTGTGATGTCATTTTATGGATCTTAGGCATCATGGATACCTCTTCGAGAGATATTGAAATCTCTTACGTAAATAACTGAGTCTTTTGAGTGCCTCGGTTAGTTCTATTTCAGAAATATTCTCATTGAAACAGATTTGTGATGTGAATGATGATGAAATAATTACTAGGTCATTTCTGATGACGAATTGAATAATATTATTGTGCTATATTCAGAGGAAACACATTGACAACATATGTCACTCTCGGCAAACAATAATCATGAACTTTAAACACACAACAAATAATTAGTGTACTGAAGATCATCTTATGTATCGTAATATCGTCAAACGCATCATCGGTAAGTTTGAGTTGAGTTTGAAATACTGCATTATGTAGTGGATATAACCTTGCATCATAGAGCAATTTAACGCGTTGACCCTCAACAATGTCGCCACCGCTTTCAGAAATGTGGGTGACGTCTGTGATAAACAAATGTTGATATTACCTAGTCAAATTTATCATTTCCTTTTTTCGTGTAAGAAGTTATTTTGAGAGTAGAGTAAAATTGAGAAGATGATACCTTTATTTCATTAAAAATTACATATTAAAATGCTGTATGGATTGAGCACTGTGTTTAAAGCCGAATTCAAGGCGTCTGAACTTTGTCGAGTTTTTATAATTATGATGTAGAATGCTCTTATTTGCATACACCGTCACTCTTCTCTTGGATTATGCTTCATCTGATAAATGTATATAAGGAGTATGCCAGGTGTTCAGCACTATGAGTGTACGACAGCAGAAAATTGGATTTTGATGTGAGCTGTCTCGAATCAAGTACGTGACTTCGTGTGTCATTCAAAGATGTTAGGTAAAACCATATGGCATCTTGAAAGTGTTCAATAATGCATTTGAAGTTTATTTAACTTCACGTATTGCCCAGAGCTTCGATCAGTTCGTAAACATATAATCTGATGGCCGTTTATCAACGGCTCTGACTCAATGTCAATTGCTAGGGGTCCCTTTGAATAATTTGTGCACATCTAACGGTGCTTTCTTTATACACAACTTGGGGTCGCTGCTCTGAGGACAGGTTCTGCAACATCAATAATGGATTACATTTCATCTTTAATTATCAATTCAAAAATAACGAAGGAATGTTGAAATTTGTCACTAAGCCACGCAACTCAAAACAATTATAACAATCTACCAACGAGATTAAAACAATCATTGAAAGATCCCCTTAAGAGCGTTCTTTTATTTGTGCTAGCTCACATCAGGGCAACACATTGAGATGAAAATACGTCACATGGAAGCCCTCTGTAACGAACATTCGCCGACAAACAGTTATAATTCATTCATTTTAAAAAACATTTTTTTAAATATTAATACATTATTTTATACTAGCTATTCAAAAATATACCGACATGGCAACAGCAATGAGCATTTTTGTATCTTTCTAAATATTTTTACCCCAGACTATTAGTCGAAATGATACGGTTCCAAATTATTGATATATAAGATATAACTGATCAGATTGAGGAGGAGACCAACACCCATCTGTGATGTGGAAACACTGAGCATGACATTGCGACTTGAACACGTGTTTTCTAACCTTGTTGCTGACCCGTGAAAACAAACCTACGAATTCCTTTTCACAAACTATTGTCATTTGATAGTTAATCACAAATTGTTTGTTATGAAAAACTGTTCTTGTAAATAACAAGCTACAGTTTTCCGATTGTATGTCAATTTGCTAAAAATTTGTAGTTTGCCCTTACGTACAATCATCGTGGTTTTATTGCCCTTACGTACAATCATTGTGGTTTTATTGCCTTTACGTACAATCATTGTGGTTTGATAATTGAAATATGCGCTGCATTTTCCAAAAAATAGCATGTTATCAATTATGAGCACATGATTTAACAGATATATTGAACTTGAAATAAATTAATTCCGCTTCGGTGCGTTAAATCCTCGGCCTATCATTTCTTCTATAGATTCGTGCCGTTTATCCTGCGTTTGGTGTTTGAAGCCATAAAGCGTGTTGAAAGTTGGCCCACAGCCCAGGAAGTGCCGTAGCTTGGCAGCGAAGACATCATTCGCAGATTAACAATAAATAAAATAGCAAAACGGATATACGGGGTTTCTTTCTTAATTACGTCTGGAGGAGAAACCCTGCGTGTAGATCCTGTCAAACTGAAGTGAGTATACTCGGTAGGATGTATACATACATCCCTAGACCACGGACTCGAGACAGTGAGTGGAGGCATGTATGACTTGATGTTAGAAGACATCAAGGCGATGTCATCGACCTGGGTGCAGTGTGTAATTGATGTGGATTGGTTGGAAAATATTGCAAGCCGAATGTGATCTTCGATTAACACTAAACAATCAAGCCCCTCTGAAATCATGTTTAGAGTACTTTAGGAAATATTTTATTCATAGTCATACAAAAATCGAACAGTTTGTTTTATGATAAGTTTTAATTATGAACGATAGGAATTGAATAGTCGTACAACTGATTTGACCTTGAAGCCATACAGACTTTCATGCACTAGCGCAGTACTAACAAGCATCAATTGATTCAGGACTTATAGAGCGAGTGTTCCCAGGCTAACCCAATAGAGGCAACGTTACACCTTCTCGGTGGCCGAGTGGGTAGCGTGTCGGTCTCTCCCCACTATAAGCGTCCATTGTATGTTGAAGGTTGTGGGTTCGAGCATATACCTATCCACAACTGAGAAATTTTAACCGGTCTTTTAAATGGTCAAAAGCCTGCCCACAAACGCAGTGTGTCAAAAAGACACCCGGAGCAAGCTGGGAAGAGGAGTGGCAAAATGGGAATAATATTTAATCGATTGTGCTACTAAGGAAACTGCTACGCACTCCAATGACCGCGTGTCCGAAAAGCTTTGCTTTACCAAATTCCTTTACCTGTTTTTATCAAACAATTAATCGAACACGGTGACCATACAAGCATAACGCTAGCATATAATATCGAGTTTTAATAAGGCAATTGATAATGTTACAGATGGACTGATACACCACATGTGTTATTTAGAATGCTATGAATAGGCAATGTTTTGAGAAGGTGTTATTCAACCTTCTCCATCCCCTATCCCATTTGTATGGGGAAGTGCCTATAGTAGCAGATACTCATAATGTTTCGGTAACCGGTTGTCGAACGTGAATGGCGCCTGCAGCATTTTCACAACACCGGGTTCAGTGTTGTGGATTAGAAAGTAATTCCCCATGTTTATTAATAGCGATCGCATCGTAATTAGGTCAATAGTACAACAAGTTCCCCTACAAAAAAATATTGAAAAGTCTACGGGTTTCACCCTTCATGTTCCAATACCACCAGCACCAGCATTTTGACTTGAAAGGCTAGCTAGCAGAAGCCAACACAGGAGACACCTTCATGCAACACTGACAAGGCTTAAGGTACTCGATACGACTAACTAAGGGCGTGCGTGTATAAGCTGGACTAAATAAGATGTAAATTATTGACCAATTTTGACACCCGTGACTAACTCTGGTCATTAAACATGGTTAGTCAACAGATCCGTTGCTCCTGTTAGTGTGATCACTGAGATTGGAGCATAAAGTTGCAAACGTGCCTCCTGTTAGTGTGATCACTGGGATTAGAGCATAAAGTTGCAAACGTGCCTCCTGTTAGTGTGATCACTGGGATTAGAGCATAAAGTTGCAGACGTTGCTCCTGTTAGTGTGATCACTGGGATTAGAGCATAAAGTTACAGACGTTGCTCCTGTTAGTGTGATCACTGGGATTGGAGCATAAAGTTGCAAACGTGCCTCCTGTTAGTGTGATCAATGGGATTAGAGCATAAAGTTGCAAACGTGCCTCCTGTTAGTGTGATCACTGGGATTAGAGCATAAAGTTGCAGACGTTGCTCCTGTTAGTGTGATCACTGGGATTAGAGCATAAAGTTACAGACGTTGCTCCTGTTAGTGTGATCACTGGGATTATAGCATAATGTTTACCCATTTCGTCATATTAATTTGGGTGTAACATTTATATATTGCATCTCAGAAATTTGTTTGTTTCAGCTAGTAGAACCCGTCTAACTTAGATATAACACAATCTAAGCAGATGAATTACAGTGCATGAAGTAATTCTACCTAATTTTAGCATATATTTTAATTGGCTGCACATCCTCAAAATTTGTGAATGCGATCGGTGCTTGAGAGCCATCTTTCAACTGTGTTTGGTCACAGCTGGCTTGTCTTATCGAGTTGATGAGAATTATCGCAAGGACATCGGAACTTCAGTAGGTGACAAATTTAAGAGAGCAATTTTAATTAATTGTACATGGGTATGGGCGGCATTTTTCCCATTGGAATGGGAGTATTTTTCCACTTCAATCATGACAGTCATCGGAGTCGTACACGGTATTATTTATTTTACAGTGCGGTTAGGTTATTCGGGAATAAATACATCATTCTTTACACGCATCTGAACAATCAAACAGCACTGATTTTTTTTAACATAAAATTATGCAGTGTTGTAAATTGTAAATGTTCGTATTTACTTAAACAACTTGCACGACTGAGCTTGATCATCTTTGCTAATAATGTTTTACACGCTAGAAAAATATTCATTTTTTATGCAGCGTGAATAGAACAGCAATGGAACATTTTTGCTTTAGAGAAAAAAATTACCCTGGGGCGTACTGTTTATAAAACATTTTTTCTCTGTGACAAGAATTGTCCTCAAAAATCCTCAAATGCGTGAATAAATAATGCCTCCCCATCTTCTCTTACTTCATAGAAAAATAGTATCACTTTCACGAGTTGAAAACATGTAGTCCCATAGAAATATATTGCCACAGTCTAGACGACAGCTATAAAGAGAACTAATATTCGTAACAATGCATGCAAACAAACGTGCGCAGTCTATCAAGGCAGTTACGTGCGCAGCCAGAAACGCATGCCGCTCCTATCAAGGCAGTTACGCATCACGCTAGCGCAGGAAGCTGTGCAGCAAAAGGCAGCTCTGCTTGATCTAGTGACACTATTTTCTCTTGCCCCGAAGGCCTACCGTATACATAATACGAACGTCACTAATGAACGGCACTTATTAACTTTTCCTCTTTTTGTCATCTTCGTCTTCATGGTCGTATAGCGCGAGTGGATGAAAGTATAACCTTGCCACGATTAGAAGTTTCATTGCTAATGTAATGTTTTTTTTTTATCAGAAGTTAAAAGCTGTATTCGCCTATTTAGAATTGTGGTAATTGTGGTGGATGTATCTTTTTATTTCAAGCACGACAGCGTTCTGAGGGTTGTGACCAATTTTATTGATCTGGTAGAAATTTACACGAAGACGTTCTTTTCTTTTCCAAATTCAAAACGCGAGAACAAATGAATTATTATGTTTGATAATAAGTTAAACACAAAAGCTTGAGAGCGATGGAACATTATTTACTATTGAGTGTTTAATGGGACACTTTTAAAGAATTGAATGATATCAAAAATTCACGTTACAGTAAATGTAGATATATTTTTTCAGTCAGAACAGCTCCAAGCTCCTTCTTAGCAAGTGCATAGAAATGGACTAGCGCAAACTCGTAAGTCCCAATGTCCTCTGCAACACCGCGAATAAGCGTTGACGAAATTTCGTCTGCTTGCTAAGTCCCTTTGAAGCAGCTGTGTATTCGAAGATTTCAAAACCAACGCAGTTGACGACTTATCGTTCCACCCTTTCGAACTTACCACAGCTCCCTCACTGAACCTCCCACAGCTCCCCACTGATCCTCTCACAGCTCCTACACTGAACCTCCCACAGCTCCCCACTGCTCAGTTACCACGCATCTGGTTCAAGAAGAGGTAAGTGCCTCGATCTCAAAGGCATTCTTCTTAAAGATCATTGAGAGCGAGACTGAGCTGGTTAATAGGACACCTCGAGGGAAAAGCAGAGAGTAATGAGCGTTGGGGGGCATTTCCCCGAGCCCTGAGGAACCTCATTAAAGAAATACCCTCTCCTCCCCCTCCTCCCCCACTCTGATAAATTCACCCCGTACCTTGCCCGACTCGAGCAACAAAGTGTTCGCAAGGGTTTCCCTTGTGACCCGCTGGAACGAGCCCTGCCGATCACACAAGAGGGTAGCCTAATTGAAGCCGTGAGAAAGAGAAAACGGTACAATTTTATAGAGTCGAACCGTCTGAGTTTTGAGGATATGTCTCTCGCAGGTTGGCGACAGAAAGCGACTTGAATTGATTTGATTTACAATGAAAATTTGAAAAACTCGTAAAAACATTTTCTTAATTTTCTCATGCGACAATTCGTGCGTTCATGTCATCAGTCTTACGGTGATGGGATGACCTCAGTCTCAGTCTCCCTAGTGTCGCACTGATGGGATGACCTCAGTCTCAGTCTCCCTAGTGTCGCACTGATGGGATGACCTCAGTCTCAGTCTCCCTAGTGTCGCACTGATGGGATGACCTCAGTCTCAGTCTCCCTAGTGTCGCACTGATGGGATGACCTCAGTCTCAGTCTCCCTAGTGTCGCACTGATGGGATGACAAAACAATTAATAACTGGAACGGAATGAAAATTGAAGACCATTCACTACATGCGAAACCCTAAGTCAGTCATGAAAATAC
>SDVV010006559.1:0-18359 GCA_016164225.1 Gammarus roeselii
GCTGCTGCCGCAAAGGCAGCAGCTGCCCTAGCCATTAACAAGAGAGATCGAGATCCTTCACCAAGTCGCCGAGGTTAGTAATCACTTACATTATTCATATTATTGTTTGACCAGTAGACCAGTTAGTGTGATCTATTTTTATTACTCACTGCATTTTGATTGCAGGCTACAACATAGGCTGTAAGATACGAGTTCATTTCAGATACCATGGTGGGGTAGTTGAATACCATGGGGCAGTCAATTTATAATTAATAACACATACGTTTGCCTCGCATGTTAGAACTACCTAACCCAGCCCTACATCGATGCAACACCTACAATAAAAATTCACAGGGGAAGCAATTAGAATTAGATTGAATCTGATTGGAGCTAAAATAAGTTAATATCATGTATCTATGCCACCTGTTATCCTAAAGATAGAAAGTACAAAATAGAAATTTTGTTGCAAAGTTTACAAATCTTGTTTTCTTCATTTTCCTTAGCATGAGCTAAGAATTGTTTGAATAATTATAAATCAAGTTGATTTAAAATGAATATTTCCATTTTTTTTGCAGGTTTGTTAGGGCATCCTAGGTAACCTTATACACTATATGATACGCTATATGTTAGGGGGGGTGGGTGCATCAACATCGGGCCCCCCAAAGTGGTGGATCTGTGTTGACGCACTTTTTCAAATCATTGCTATTAAATAGAGCCTTACCGGCACAAGCACCAGTTTGCACAATTTGGTCTGCAGCGCACATGAACATTTGATAAATTAAATAATTGATGTGTATATGAAGACCCCTTTCCAAACTATTGCTTACAGACCAGATTTCACAATTGGGCATGGGGTTGAGAACTTGACGTGCGTTTTCATTGCCAAATATTCAGAATCAAACCTGCCGTGCGCCTCAAAAGCTGAGATTGGCATATCTAGACCTTTGCGTGCGCTTGCAGAGTATGTTTGTTGAGTTACGTGCGCCACTGTCAGAGACACTGACAAATATATACAAAACGGAGAGCTAGAGGTGCGAGCGCAGCAAAACAGACTGCAGAATTACATGAGTGTAGAGTTTGAGACGACCACACATAGACGTAAGCGTCTTTCACCAACCAGGCGTCATACAAAACAGAATGTAACATAGATGATAATCTTGCTTATGGTAGTTATAAATTATAAATAACAATACCTGTTGGTTCTTATTAAAAATTGCAATTACTAACAATGCTTAATTTTGCACTTCCACTCCGATGTCTTTTCCATGGATGTTGCAGCAAACTTGTTTACACAACGTGTGTGACGTTGGTGTTCGTTTTCATTCATTGTCAAAATGCAGTAATGTTGAATTGTCGTTCGAACCATGCAGGGTGTAATTCAATATTAGTTTAGCTATTGTTGCATTCATACCAAATGCTGATGCGCTTCGTCTTGACTGATATTGCCCGTTGTATTGTGAATCGTCAATTTTTTTTATTCTCCCACTAAAAAAATGCAATATTGGTTTATGTTAGTTTCTCTCGGTAACCGATGACGATCCGGACTGTTCGGTCACAGAAATTAGTCGTTCTTCAATTATGGTGATGCGCAGACATTAGGAATCTCGGCATCAGCTTGAATTAATATGCTATGGAGTAATATGCGTGCGTGAAATTTTAGCACAACAAATATTTTTGAAAAATTGTTTACGTGCAATGTACTGTCCCCGCGTGCAATATTAAGAAAGGTGTCTTCATGTGCGCTTCATCTAGAGATTTCACGTGCTCATCACATTTCTTATCAATGTTAGCGTGCGCTACCTGCCAAATTGTGCAAACTGGCATACAGTGACAGAATATTGCTAGTAAACAGATTGGACCGTTGTGCTACAATTTTGAGCATGCATTTTCCTCCTAAGCATATCAATTCAAACTGACTGTCTATTTTGACTGTACTGCACACAATGCAAACCAGTGAACTGTTTATCTATTGTAAAGAACAGCCAAACTTTTGATATAACCTATCCTGCTTGTTTATTGTTCACTTGGAAAAAACTCATACATAACCTTTTCATTTCTGTAAGTATGTTGAATTTTCTGATGAATTGACACATCATCAAAATGCATTTGCCAACACCCTGCTCTCCTATAATGCAATGGGCAGGTATATAGGCATTCTAACACAAACATGTATATCATAGATTTGACTAAGTTCATGCCTGAGAGATCGTGCTGGATAGCCTGACTGCAGAAAGCTTGTAGATGGCTGACACAGGCTTCTCCCAGATATATGAAGACAACAAAGAATTAAAATTGAATGAATATGCAGCTATGAATTTAGTCAAGATAAAAAATGTCTCAATCTAGGATTATAATAAGTGTCATTAGCTAACCTACAGGACATTGTACAGGAGGTTTAGGCAGTGAAGATACAGGAAGAATGTGAAAAGAATAATCAAGCACCACATTATGCAGGCAAAATGCAAAGGTGAATTATTAGTGCAGAAGTCTCTTCCAAAAGTTTACATAAGTATTGTTATTTTGCTTTTAAGATGTTAAACCTTTAATAACAGTACTTGCCATCTGCAAATATCCTTGGTAAATTATTGAATAAAAGCTATTCTGATGCCGGAATTTGTCTGGTTGATTCCATGCGAGCATTTGGTCCATAAAGCAGTAACAGAAACAAACCTAATAGGATACAGTGCAAGCAATGATGTAACATTTAAATTCTCTATCAATGGGGAAAGATTCATGAAACAAGGATGACAGCAACATATGAGTTGAGATCGTTGAATATTTCAGCTAGAACATCTCATAAATGGTATGCTGTCAAAATGGCTCCTTTAATGGGAATATAGCTGTATCAGTTTCCACAAGAATCCTTCACCTTGGAATCATCCTCCCAAATATTCTAGAAAGCAGGAAGGTTTTGTGAAAGCAGATTAGGGAAGATGGTTCTTGTTTTGTTCACATAGGTCCTAATACTATAACACACTGCCGCTTCAGTTTCAGAAGGTCAAAACTATATGGTTTGAGGGCATTTGCAAAGGTTTGAACAACATCAAATGCACAATTGGAATGCTAATTACAACTGTTGTTTCAAATTTGGTGCAAATATATATATATATATATATATATATATATATTGCGTCATTTGTGAATAATCATCATTTAGTACGTGAAGATTGACACTGACAATTGATCTCTGGTGCAGAAAATAATTTTTTTCCTGAATTTTCACAGTTTGGCTACAGATTCAAGTTACTGCTAATTTTAATTGCCGAGGTCCAAATTATTCTGCAGCCAAGTTTCTACATAGTTCAATGTCTTGCAATCTCTGCAAAGTGAATCTCTTGAATGGAAACCGATCAGTTATGAGGGGATTTTCTTTCAGTGGGACTCCCAATTGGGCCCAAGATGGAAAAGGCAAAATTTACCATAAAATACAATCTGGCTATAATCTTCTGAAGATCTTGAAGTCTATGTGAATACTCAAAAGATTATTATGAGGTTCAAAACATCATCCTAATCTCTTGTGGATTTTTAGTAGAGGGTCCTAGACATTGCCAACTATGTTCAGCAGCACTTCTCATCTCTTTTGACCTTCTGGCTGTGCCAGTATTATTTTTGCTCATCTCTACTAAACTAATCTGGTTGCACCCAAAAACAATTGTGGCATCTCCTTGTGCAGCTTTTGCAGTCATGCATGCTGTAGAAGCATGTTTCTGCGATGGACCATTGAGAGAACAGACCACATGATACCACACACAATTTATATGTACTTTCTTCCTAATTTTGTTTTAGGCATGATATATAATATGTTGGGTGTATTTATTTTGTATTAAACTATTGTAAATTCAATGTCATGACAACTGCACAAGTGGTCTGTCATTGGTTATATTGCTGACAAGAGCTGTGCTGTGCTTCTCTTGACAACATAGACTGAGAGATCACTTCCCTCTCATTCCATACTGTTTCCCATGGTAAATTGGCCCTACTCATTTAACAGTATTTGAGATTGGATTTTTTAAATTTGGACTAAACTTGGAAGAGTTTGTTTCCTTATCTTCAGTAATCGGGGTGTTCCGATGTGTTAAGGACAATTCTAAGTGATGAAAGTCTAAGATAATTTTATGAATAAAATATCTTGTGGAGTTAGGTAAAAAATTAATCTCCAGTTTCCAGAGATGTTCCTCTTGTCCCTATTAGGAAAACTTTACTTGTAGTGGCTCTGCAAATCTTTATTGGCACAGATAATGCTCATGAACTTAGCAATTTCTGCACTTAAGCTCTTCACATTGCACACTTGACCTCTTCTAATTGCAGTCCTGAACTTTCTTTTGCATTTGAAATTGACTGTCCCTTGAACAATTTTCCTTCATTTCTTGTTCTCAGTGGCAATCCTAAGTTGAAATTTGGTTCTTGAGACTGAAAATTTGGCGGATTTTTCCATTTAAGCTTCTTGAAATATTTGAATTTGAAGTTGTCAAATATGTTTTTTCCATCTGTAATTCATTGGGTTTACCAGCTACACTTTCCCATTCTTGATGTTTCAAGTACAGAAACAACAAATAGTGCTCTTAGATGTTCTACTTCCAAACTAGTCCTCTTGTTATCAAGAATGAACCTAGAATAGGACAAAAGCCCTGTTGTTGTCTTCCACTTGTAAACATTAGGCATGTTTTCCCAGGGCGTGATGATGAAAGGAAGCGCAAGAGGAAATCACGCTGGCAGGGAGATGAAAAGGAGAAAATATTCATTCCAGGCATGCCAACTGTACTTCCTCCCAACCTCAGCAAGGATCAGGAGGAGGCATATCTCTGTGAGTATCTTGACTGATGCAATTGATTCCTGTTTTTTCAAGTCACATCTCAACTTTCCAAATAATGTTACTGTTATTTTCAGTAGCTACACAATGCAGCCACCAATTTCACAAGACAAGTTTTTACCTCACCATTGGTTGTTTGTGCTGTGATGTGGCAGGTGTGCAAGATTCTGCATAATAATGCATACTAATCCTTCATCAAAAGGACTTGATACTGTATTAATCCTTAATAATCCTATTTCTTGTAATGATTCAGGTTAGATGCACACATAGTCACCTGCCTAATAATTAATCAATAATTGAACTATTTTCTCCAATTGGATTTCTGTGCATTGTGCGGCCTTCCTAATGTTTTTTAATCATGAGCATTACTGACCATCCATAAGGTGTAGGTTGTAATGGTGCTGCAGCTGGTGTGCACCAAAGGCCACTTCTCAAAGTAATTGTATGATGATAGATGACCTTTGTGCAGATAATTTATGTATTTCAAACAATGAAGTAGTAACCTCTAAGTGTTATTGGTTAATCGTTATGGATTTGTTGAAATAGACAATAGAAATTTTATCATTTCAAAGATTTCTTTCCAAATTGTTGGGTTGGAGTATTTTAGTTTTTTTTCTTCCTGAGCATTCATTTAGTATTTTTTTTGTAACCTTATATAATAATGTTTGTGTTATAATCCAATTTTGAACATATTATTAGACACTCTATGTAATTGCAGGTGTTAATTTCACACTCTAGATAATCCATTGTTTCTAATCCTTGATCTAATTTTTCTCCCACCTGATGTTTAATACATACTTCATCTTCAGGACTGCTATTGACATAATTTGGGCTTTTGTGCCCTCTTAACCCCGTTTATTTCAGTGCAACTGCAAATAGAGGAGATAAGCAGGCGGCTGCGCAGCAATGACCTCGGCATCCCAGCTAACCCTGATGACAGGTTGGAGTATTTGGTCAATTGGGGGTGGCAGGGGCTGCAAGCTAGGCTGGGCAGGGAGGTAGGTTGCTGCACAGGCCATAGCTTGCTCATTGCTCTGTTCCATCACAAGCAATACACTTGTGGCACTTTCAAGCAGGAATCGCTCCTAAGAATTGTTGCTCCCTGCGGAAGTTTTATATATTTTTGTAAATTGTAGCTTTTAATGTATATAACTGACTGTGAATTGACCACAATTGCATTGGAGAATCTTCCTGCTTGATTGCACCATACACACACCTCCACTACACCAAATGGGGCTGCGAATGTAAATTTTTCTAGTGAATTGAGTTGTCAAATGTCTTAGGAACAAAGGTGATCATTATCTTGGGGTGAAGATAGCTTGTATATGAACTTCAGATGTCCTCTCGTATTTCATGAACTGCTCATGATTTGCATCACACATTTCTTTGCCGAGTTGTAATTGCTACTCTTGAACACTCCGTTTATAAATATCAGGAATGTGCAACACATAAGCTGGAGTATGTGTATCCATTTCAGTTGATGGGCAATATCTGCACCTATAGATACAGTGCTGTCAGCTGTCAGGCAAAATGTTGACCTTTCTTTCTGGAGCAATGAAGGAAAAGCTCTCAGGAATCACTGGGGTTGCCTGCCCACCATGATGAGAGAATAAGCAAATGGGCTTGAGAGTCCGTTGTATATGTGGAATTTAATTTTGTGACTGCTGATCTACTGCATGGTATTCTATAATAATTGATATTTTGTTCTATCCACTTGAAGGATTTTTATTGAAAATTTGTCAGTTCTTGAACAAAATTTTTGACTCAAGAAAATGAAAGCTATCCCTTGGGTTTTTTGGTGTTTTCTTTCATGTGCAGCAGCATTGTTAAATTTCTGTTGCATCCATTGTGCAACTGTTGACAATATGCTGTGAATATGGTTGTGAATTTCTTACTTTGTAAATCAACATGTTACTTCTTACCTATTTTGGTATTGATGAGATGATATTTCTATCAATAATTTTTCCTGATGATTAGCTGTTGAAAGAAAAAATCCTATTCAATGTGTTTGGCTGTCACACATCATACTTCTGGAAATGAAGACTTGCTAGACTATCATGGTGGACATAACAAAGATGAATAATTGGGATTTGGAGTTCCAAGGTATCAGCAATATGCAGGTGGCATTCAACTTTTAATTGAGGAGTGGGGGTGACTCTAAGGGGCTTTTTAGGAGAGATGGCTATCAATTAGGTGATTTCATGATTTGGTTCCAAGGTGATTCTCTCAGATTCTACTGCCAAGCAATTTTTCCATGTTTCAGTCAAGTCAGTGTATCTCTAAATGACCTGGAGGTTGATCATTAATTATGATAGCTTTTTATTGTATAAATTTTTAATATTGGAAGAGAATTATGCTTCTGCATCATCAATAAACTTGAGATTAGCTTTAGCTCTGAGCAATGATGCATTTACATTTAACTAAGTAGCTAACCCAACAAAAAGTCTTTGATAATTTTTTTGAATTTTTGTATAGATTGGAATATACTCTGCTAAATGCTGTTCAGTGGCAAATAATGCAGGAATACAAGCAACAATTTTAATCCAATATATAATTGACAGAACTGTAGGATGATACTAGCAGAAACAATTGGGATTGCTCTAGCTGGCATCATTTTTGATATCCATATGGTGACTACAATATCCAAACTAATGACATCGGTATGTAGCTACAAAGCTTTTCTTGTCACTCGCCTAATGAACGCAATTTTTTATGTTTCCTACTAAGGATTAAATTGCTTCTTGATAGTGGAAAGAAATTTGGGACATGGCCAAGCATACTCTAGTTTGTCTGCACAGCGATAGCAGTCCTTGCAAGAATGGATCGTGTAACAATGCGGGCTCGGTAAAATGCGTGTAATAACGTCCCTAGTTGACAGATGGTTGGCGTTGCCCTTTTGTTGTCAACCCCTTAGATCTGTTGGAAGAGGAAACTGAAAGGTGGTCAGGTTATGTCAAAGAAGTTGAGTGTGCCAAGGCAACTTTAAACACAGAAGTGCTCCTGTTGAGCTGATAGCTAGTCTGGGTAGGATACAATTCAAATTATTTTGTGTTGATGGGCTTGCATTATTTTATGCCACATCCTTCTATATTCCTAGAAACATTTTTCAAAGGACTGGGAGCATGGAGTTTTATGATTTCCATATGTG
Organism: Gammarus roeselii; assembly: GCA_016164225.1. NCBI lineage: Eukaryota > Metazoa > Arthropoda > Malacostraca > Amphipoda > Gammaridae > Gammarus > Gammarus roeselii. The sequence goes on from SDVV010006559.1 coordinate 7,938, forward strand.
AGCTGAAAGTGATGACCTTGTTATTGCAATGGGATAGTGTTCCCCACATAACTGGTGATTGCAAAGTACATATAAATGAAGTAACCAAAACTGCTTTCACCATAGAAGACTTGGTGCATGTGGTTTGGAAAGCATCAATATAATGGCACACATGATTTTGTTTTCCAGTTAGACACCTATATTGGTTCCTTCACCACATGATATTCCCATGTATAATTTGTGATAGTGGCATAGGCTTCCACACAACTTTTTATTCATTTAGCTCATGTTCTTACTCACCAACTTGGGATGATTGAATTTATATTCCCATACACTAACGACCATGAGTTTGAGTTTGCTATTCTTCACATAATGCGTCATGCCTATCAAGTTCAGTGTTGCTTGGAAGTTGGAATGTATTCCACTCCACGTTTGTAATCGTTGTCCCTACGCAAAACAAACTAATAAATGGCTCTTTTTCCCATTCATTTCAGGTAGTTATACTCAAATGATTGAAAAAGTTGTTAATTTTATGTTTGGTTTGACCAATTTCTTTGTAATTCCACATTTTAAAGTGAACATAACCCGTACGTCTAGTTTCATTGGTTTTGGTCTCAATGAAACTTGGTTACTGTACTGCTGTTCCTTCACATTTGTGTGTTGTTGATGGTTGTCCGTGTCAAGCAGTTATTTCAGTGAACGTGCCAATAAGTTACTGCCATGTTTCAGATCATTTAGCCCTTCTAATAGAAGCATTGCTTATTTCTCCAATTTTGAATCAACATCTGATAACTTCTGAAAGGTTTACTTGCATTCTTTGATTACCTTTGAAAGGTTTACTTGCATACTTATATATTCTTTCTTGTCTTCAGTTCATTAAATGAATTCCTGCTGAGTTATTTATTCTACCTTTTCAACATCTTTGAAAATGCAGCAACAGGTGGTTGATACAATGTCATGCATTACACCCAACTTGATACCTGTCGCAAGTTGGGCTTAGCTTGGACTGGCCTAGTTTGGATACCCTGCTTTACTTTTTGGTAACATAACTCCTTGATAATTAGAAAGTAGACAGTTGTGGGGAAGGCAGTCATTTTACAGAGTGTGCATATTTAGAACATTTTGAGGCTGACAGAAAGGCAATAATGTTTGAATACTTGAAAAATGAGTTATGCTTCACTCTTTAGGTCTATTATGACATCAGTCTCGCTTGTTCTCAACATTACTTTCTAGACACTATTTTGGTCTTTCAGTTCTAAGAAGTAGCTTTCACATAAATTTTATTGGAAGGGGGGTTTAATCATGAATTTGGATGAATTAAGGAATTTACTTTCGGCTGAAGAGGTTATAGGTGGGTCGTATAGGTATATGGATGTTCTACAAGTCTTTTACAGACAGACTGTTCTCCTTTGGTAAGGCCTTCTTTATGTTTTGCTCCAAAATAGGAAAGTGGGTCTGAGATTACATGGGTGTTTGATAGCTATGATGAATTGTTTTGGTCTTGCTAGTTTGAAAATGAATATTGAATGTAAACATTTGAGAAATGTTATGCATGGAATAATTTTAGGGTATAAGTACCAGAGATGACAAATCTACTGCATGAAATGTAACTTTACAACAGGATAGCAAAACATTGATAGACATGCATAAATTTTGATGGTCAGACTATTCAACAATCTCTCCACCATTCCATTGTAGCTCATCTTTTCAGGTAATGCAGCATTACTGGTACCTTTACCCTGTTTGTTTAGCAACATTTCCGGAGAAGAAATAGCTCCCATAAGGTAAAACAAGAAGCTAATTTTCCTTCTTAGATGAAAACTAGGTGCAAAAAATTTTACTTCAGCAATCCTTTCACAGTTTCCTTTGGGCCAAATCAGATTCACATAACAGATGAGAAAGGGTAGCTGTAGTGATATATTTTTTAATGGCTAGATGTGTGATTTTATTCATATGGTCATTCTTTTGAAAGCCCTTACATTCCCAAAATGTGAAAAAACTCATGAGACTTTTTAACCATTTATATATATGTGTGTTTATTAATGTTCATCCATCCTATCTAAATCATCCACCTTCTTAATCTGACATGATGTCCACATGTCCCTTGATTCCTCCATTGGGAGAAATTCCTTTTAATCCAACCAAACAAAGAAAACTACAGATTCTTCTTTTCTAGTTTTATCTTTTATTTCATGCAAATTTCTTTTCCGGAAGTTCCCCCGTCAGATGTGATCACAGGCTGGCAACTCCTAGTATTTCTTATCCAAAATGTGGGCTTGCACTTAGAGCGTACTTCTTCTTGTCCAATCCAAAAGGATGCCGGGATCTCAAGAATGACCCTTCAACTTAGACTCCGGTCTTCTGTTTGGTTATTATGTCTACATAGTGATCTTCCATCATCCTAATCAAAATAGTAAAGTCATCTATATTTCTAAGTATGAAAACAGTTTGATAGTTGCTATTCAACTAGATAATATGAAGTCTGCATGTTCCCAGTTCATGTGCTACCTATGTTTTAAGTAATTTCAAGCCCTAACAGCTTTAATTTTTTATCCCATTGTAGAGATTGCCTCCTATTACAAACTCTATCCTGCATCTTCCTAATCAGTCATCCTGCAAAAAACACAGGTCATCTTTTACCCTGCTCACCATGTGACTAGGGAATGCTACCTCATGACCCTTTTCATTTACACCTTATTTGTATTTGTTTGCCATACTTTTTATGGTGGAACAATAGGTATCTTTGTTGTTTGATTCTGTTATGTTCATTGAAGCATTATGTCAGAGTATTAGCTACAGGCTACAATGTCAGCTGCATTGCTAGCAAAATGATGAAATGAGTAGCCTTCATAGAAAGGAAACTTGTTATGAGTAGTGCTTTTTTTTAATAAGTGTAACATTGAATTGCTGAGGCTGGAATGACTGAATCATTCTTTTGTAGTAGATTAGCTGAATTTTGATCAGGGTGGTTATTGTTCATTTGTTGAAAAAATGATCTATTTGAACCATGAAATTGTTTCACGCAAAGTACTCAACCAAATGCACTTTTCTCAGCTTTATGCTAGACTGTTACAATGCTATTTACTTATCGCGCACAGTCCCCGCTAACACAATTTGTTTTTTGTTGAGTTATCCTAATTTTCTTCCTCTGTGTACCTGTGATGTAAGCCTGTTCATATATTAACATTCAGTGTGCAATTTAAGATCATTTTAAATGCTGTACTATTCATTAGACCGTCATGTTCTGTTGGGGTCTGAGTGTTTAAACCTGAGTAGCTGCAGGTTTTGTGAGGAAATATTTTTGGCTATGATGAGGCTCTCTATGACCCAGTGACTGCTACCTAGTGCTGTAAAAGCAGTGACAAAAGTAGGTGTACAACAGTAAATATAATATTGGATTAATTATCTAGTACAGATTGATTGCTACAGCTTACATCTTTCAGTAAGGGTTGAAGTGAACTGAAAACTAAATGCAAGCTTTGAGATGAGCAGGTTTGGGGTCAGATGATGTTAGCACAAAGCTGTTGAGTAGATTGTGTGCTCTTGAGCCAGTACAGCTCTTCTTGTTTGACCTGTTATTTAGGGTTCCCTACCAAGATACTCTTAATCTCTAAAATGGCAACTCTGACTTCCAGATGACTTATTGATGACACATCAATAGTTGATGCAATACATAACATTGCTTCATTGCAGATACAATACCAGCAGTTAACTTGACTTAATTTCAGGAGCAATTTTACCAGTTAATTGCTTTTGATTTCAGACTGCAATGCAACCTATTCCTCACATACATCCAAGCGTCCATCCTTTCACCGTTTTAGTAACGCCTGCTCTCACCATCTGACAATCATAAACCACACACTGATCGTGTCAAAATGAATGCACGCTCACAGAGCATGTTTGAAGCTAACATAATTTTGCTCCATGTTCCTTGCAGTTTCTTTTATAAACTGGTTAATCTAATTTCTCTGCAAGACTCGTAGATCAAGCCGTTGCTGAGCTTTGGACTTGACTCCCAACTCCATTTCTCTGATCATCCATTTTGAACTCTTGTTGCCTACAGTTTGGCTGACATGCTGATCTTGTCCATTGTAGCTGCTTATGCAAACAATAACCTTGGGTAGACACATGTTACATTTTTAGCCATCATTGAATTTAAACCTAATAAGCAATTTGATGGAGCTTTACAATGGTTAGTTACTATATTTTTGTAGCTATGTTTTCTTGCATTATTTGGTGCTACTAATATGGACAGGTTTTAGAAACGGACAAGTCCAATTTGTGGATTTCAGTTGATGGGGCTGCTGGAATTGGTCGAAACGTCTAATGTGCTAATGCATCAACAATTTGCCACCATCAAGAATTGAATTACAGCAATAACATGGCATTGAAGTAAACCATTGAATAATTGACTTGTTACTTGCCTAGAAGTTGTTTTAAAGGAAATGTTGAGTTATGGTAAAATTGTCTAAAAGATTATTGCAGACATGTGATCCTGTAATTTTCTATCAAGTTTATCATGCTCAATAGATGATTTGAAGTATGAAGTAACTACGTTGTCTCTATGTCCATTGGTATTTAAATATGGACACAACTGGGCTGAAAATCTATGAAATGTTAGGTCTGCATATAAAAAAAAATGGCATCATTACTGAAAATTGTTAGGTAGCACTGTTTCCCCATCAGAAGCCCATCATCATAGCTATTGTTTGGAGGGTTGATGAAAATTATATTTCATTTTCACCCAACCTTGGCCGGCAGAAGAAGACTCGTGTTTTGTATGCCAACACCACTTCATCTATTTGAAGGCTTCAAGCTGACATCAAAGTCTAAACTTGAAATGATGATTTTTCATGTTTGATTAGGCATGCAAATCCTTGTTGGAGTATCCTCTCATTCCTGAGTCACCATCAGCACTCTAGAAATAAATTAAGGATAGTTGCGAGATTGTCTCATGTGACAAAGCTGTGTAGCTTAACTTTCAATCATGTAGGTAGCTACTATGCATACATTCTTTTTATTAGAATTAGTGCATTTTTCCATTGCAAGTTAGTTGAACAGCTTTTCTTTTCAGAACCCTTGCAACATTTTGGAAGAAGTTACCTTTGTTTATTTGTTATCTATTCAATCTCTTTCAATTTTCTCACAAATGAAAAACTGCAACCACTTCTATCATCATGAAACTCTTCTGTGCATTTGTCATTACCTTGATTGTTTTCTGCTTTTCCTCAAACAATTTTTACAAGCCTCAGTTTTCAGATGTTTCCTATTTTGCAATTATTAAATTCCTGTGTCATGGGCTTCTATATCAATTCATTGTTCTAGTTTGGTTTGGTTGGGTAAGACATCCATAGTATCTCAGTTACTCTGCTACTGCAAAGAATCTGCTAATTTTTCACCAGTTTATGCTCAAATAATAGCATTGGCAATTTAGAATATATCTGTTTGTGACAAAACATGGCCCTAATTAATGCTAAGCAAACCCTCCAGTTAGTAACCTCTTTGGCCACCAACTGTAGACCCCAAAAGGTTTATCTGAAAAGACCAATCAGTTGAAACCTCTTGTTAAGATGCAAAGTCATTTCGTAACATCTTTACCCTGGTTAAAATAACACCAAGTGATGTTGAGAGTTTGACTGCTGTTGGGCATTGCCAGCATATGGTATGAGGGCTAATTCTTGAACAATTCCCTTTGCCAAATATTATATTGGTTCTCCTTATTTATTGTACATTATTCTCTTGGTAAATTTTGTTCTCGTTAACTGGTTTGATGCCTCAAGGTAAAGAGAATACCCCGTACCAGTACAGACTTGAAAATTATCACCCATTGAAGATTTTGTCAGGAAGAGCTTGCTCTTCATGGATTAGTCAGAAAATAGCATTATTTAAAATGAAATTTTTCTATTCATAATGTTGAGGGTGTGAGTTGCACCTTGCCGTTGGCCACCCTCCTTTCTTGGGGATGCGGCCTAGTGTCTGTATGATAATGTTGCCATTTTGTTAGATTCATTATGTGAAACTAATTTCTCTCATAAAATAGCCAACAGCTGAAGGGTGGCTTGGAGTCGCCAGTTTCAGAAGAGGGAGGCTCAGACACCTTACCTGCTGAGTGTGCTAGACCACAATACAATGTGTACATTCCTAGCCTTCATTTTAGTGTAGGCTGCTGCCAAAACACTTCTTGATTTGTTTCAAGTGGTCTTTTTTTCATGGTCCCACACTCATAACCAAATCCATTACCTAGGTAGTTTCTATTGTTGAGTCAATTTATGTTGCTATACAGCACAAATTGATTCAATTATAGTTCCCCAATACACGATTCCACTCCTCCTAAATTTGGTTACTGGTTAGTGTCATTGCTCTAAACATCGAATTAGGTAGTCTATTATTCATGAACCTAATTAAACCTACTCAACACAAAACGCCACTTCTGCGTGGAATATTGCTAACCAATCCATTTCTCCATTGCATCGGATATCATTGAGCAAAGTTTTTGTGCAAGCCATCTAATGTAGCCTAGCATTGTCTAATGAGCTGGTAGGCTCTCTTGTTTTATAACCTTGCAATAAATTAATTCTCCCATTTCAGTGTTGTTTCTTTGCATTTTTATCCAATAAGTAACACCATTGCAAAGGCAGGATAATGCTTTGCATTGTTGTTCTCACATAAACTTTTATTTTTCGTGAGTTAAGCTATCAATGCTGTTATGTGGGTAGGTTCTTGAGCTTATTTCCTTCCCTTCAAGTTCTACTAATTTCGTCGGTTGGAGAAATTGAATGTCTCCAACTCTTTGCAGTGATGACATCAACAACATACTAAGTGGTGTTGTGCAATCACTTCAGATATGAATGTTTTTTCTTGAGTATCAACTATGGATTTTTCATCTGCGTTATTTGACATGGGTAGCTACATCTTTCAGATGTTTGTTCATGAATGGGCGTGGTGTGAGATGTCTAGCTATTGCAGTGCTATTGGGATTGTCTGGTTTGTGATGGCCATTTACTTAATATGTTCCATGTTAGCTAGTAGCTATTTGATGGCGTGAAACCAAACCAGATGTTAGCAAACGCACTTGGTGTAGACCATTTTCAATAATTACACTTGCAGTGGAACTGTACCAACACATGGTATAAATCAAATAGATTACATGGAAGCATTCACGCATCCAAAATGTGGTATAATTTGGGGTGAGTGAAGATATGAATAATGTCAAGAAAATTAATAAGTTTAGACACAATTTTTATAACCTAGCTTCATGTGATTCAGGACTCTACTTATACACAATTTAGCCTCGTATTATTCAGGGCTCTACGCACAATTTATCAAGCTGGTTATCCGCTTATATTCAACATCTACTCCCCCAATTTGTAATCATTGTCACCTAAGCATGTGGAGGAAGCAGGTAGCGTGCGGATGTGTAATACAAAAGTATGAAGTTTCTTCTATGACTTGCAGCAGGATGCAATAACCCTAAATGATTACTTGGACCGATGTTAAATTTGCATTATCAATTTAGATGCACCCGGATCATCATAATAATCTAAATCTGGTAATAGTGAAAATCACTAAGATTTCTTAACACACATTCATTTTTGCAATTAATCTAAATAAAAACAGCAAGATCAAAAGAGTCTCTTCCAAGATAGTTTCAATAGTATTTTAGTAGTGAATAACCAGTTTTAAAGTGGAACCCAACAGAACTGCTACCGCTGCTCACATAGGCCCAAGGCAGAGCTCTGTTGGCGATGGACCCTCCCATCTATTGCTGCTATGGGTACTAAGGGTACTCAATGGCAAGATCATTCTTACTCTTCCCCCATACTAAAACACAGCTGCTAATCGTTGTGAACCGATGTATTTCTTCAATTATGATGAAGTAAATGTTCCGATGTTTTCTCAGAATGAAAGCCTCATAGTTATAGTACCAAATTGATGTTAATAACTAATAGTTGAATATTATTTTACAGTAGAGCTCATCATTCACAACCCATAAATAATATCGCAATGTATCAAACTTGGGTTGAACCGATTGACAATGTTGTTGGCCATGATGTATCCTGGACACACGGATCTTATGTAATTCACATAATATAGCAACCAAGAAGATTTAGAACAGTCTGCTAGATACTTCTGTAAAAATTTTCCCGGACGTGGTATGTTGGGACAGAGTCTTGGACAAATATTGTTGAACAGTAAACTAGAGAGGCGGTTATAAGAGAGTCGCGCTTATGAAATAATATTGGTGATCAGCTGGTAGTTGCTGCACCTGGCACATTGCAAATTTCACATTTTGGGGCAAGTATCTTTTATTGTTTCATGAAGCCATGAATTAAATTTGACAGACTCCAGCAATTTTGCAATCATAAGGCTGAGCCCCTAACATGCACTCGCATCATACCATGCACTTGGAAGGAGTTTAAATTAGGACAGGCCACAGTAGCTACCAGACATAAATCTCAATCCTATAGCGAGAGCAGGAAACCTTGATAGGGTGGAAGTTTACATCCATTCAGACAATAGCATTTGCTTTTCTACTTATTGCAAGTTCTGATGCTCGAGTAAGATATCAATTCATTCTTTTATGATGTTTATTTAATTGACTTGATTAGGTATGCAATGCACTTCATTTCATTTTCATCAAGAAAAGATAACCATTTACTATTTGCTTGTTATTTATGTATATCATTTGATTTTCTTGTAGCTACAGTAATGTAGAAAATTCCGCTCTTGGGTGAATGTAATTGAAATCCGCATCTGAGGATGTCTCAATTGCGATAGCTGCAATTTTGGATGACCATATTTTGACATCTGGTCCATCACTTGTGCAGACAAGTTCAGCTAAATTGGAAACATTTTTAAATATGAATATTTGTACTTGAAATGGTTGGGTTGTTGGCACATGTCCAGCTTTGTGACGCCTTTTGGGTGTAATGTTCAGTGTGAACGTGCGTGCATTGTGTGCGAGTGTTATTTGCATTTTACTTCGTGCTCTACCTTCCATTGGCCCTGCAGCGAGTGCTGGCACGTGTTGCTAACCTGACATGTTTCATTGCGGTGTCTCAGGTCTCCATCGCCGGAGCCAGTCTACAACAACGAGGGCAAGCGCCTGAATACTCGTGACTACCGCACCCGCAAAAAGCTCGAGGACGACAGGCACTCAGCCATTACGCGCATGTTTGACCTTAACAAGGACTACAAGCCGCCTTCAGATTACAAGTGAGTCATTACTCGTGCTACAGATGCAGTCAATTAATCCATCAACTCCTGCATATTGATGGCCTCTGGTAATCTGCGTGTCTTGTTGCTCTATGTGTATGCTTATATATAGGTAATATGTGTATATGCAGAAGCATAAAGGGATATATAATTTTTTTTATAGCTATATGTATGCATATATATATCTATGTTTATTTATCAAAATATATTATTTATATAAATATATATGTATGTATGTATGTATGTATGTGTTATGTGTTATGTGTATGTATGTGTATGTATGTGTATGTATGTATGTATGTATGTATGTATGTATGTATGTATGTATGTATGTATGTATGTATGTATATGATGTAGGCCTAGAGGTAGTCCAAAGTTTGGATGGAAGGAGTGAAGCAGGAATTAGAAAGAAGGCTAGTGTGGAGCTAGTGAGGAAGTGTACTATGATTGAACATAAGTGGAGAAAGATTATGAATAGGTGATTCTGACGCTCTCCTGATCGGCTTTCCTGTCCTTTGAATCTTGTTGTGGGGGGAAGAGTCATGATGCGGATGGGGCAAACCAGCCGCACTATTGGGCCTTGCTGCTGACACTGACCTCTGACCGCACTCATGGCCCAGAGTGTGTTGCGGGGTTTTCCAGTCTGTCCTTTTAGCGCAAAAGGGCCAAGTTGCTCAAGTGAGTGTATGAGAGGATTGTGAGGTGCGCTTTGCCCTGGGGGTCTAAATCTGTGTAACTGCATAATCTATATTTAAATTTATCTATACATTTATGTAAAAATGTGTGTATATTAATGTAAATATGTGTATATATATGTAAATATATAGTTTTTACATCCATCTAAACACAAATTGAGACCTAGAAACGCTCTGCGTGCTGCGGTTATTGTTACCATCAGAATTAACTTATCCCTGATGTGAATTTGCTGTAGTCAACTACGAACTGCGAACCTCCCTTCCCAAATTTGTAACATTCATGTGCTAGGTCACATTCATGTGCTAGGTCACATTCATGTGCTAGGTCACATTAATGTTACAGCCGGGGCCTTAGACGCCTTGTAGCCGGGGCCTTAAAATCGTGCTACCGTATCCACCGCGTGTCGTAGAAGGCGACTAAAGGGGCGCCCCCGTAGCCGGGAGTAGAATCGCGCTACCGCAATCCCCAGCGTGTCGGAGACGACAAAACGGGGCGGAGCAAAGGGGCTAGGAATCCCGTTCTCTGTAAAAA
>SDVV010006560.1:6110-18358 GCA_016164225.1 Gammarus roeselii
GTAGACCTCGCACCCCACACGCTCCCTCGCTATAGACACACATAACACACTCCATCTCACGCTCGTCTTACGCGTGTTACATATCTTTGGCTGCTAATCACTAGTGTAACTTGTGTTTATTTACAGTACTCTATTGATTTAACCTGTTGACGTGTTACCATTTCTTTATGAAAAAGACAAATTATGAAACCAATTGATCTTCATTCAACCCTGATTTACCCAATTATTCGCAACCCTGAACTGAAAATCTTAACACAGCTACTTCAAGAAATCTTGCACATTTCAAATTCACAAATTATTTTTAAATAAGGACTTACCTTGTCCCATAATCTGCGTTTCAAACTGTAAACATATTCAAGCCAATTTTGCATGCCAAGAGCTCATCACAACTTCTTAATCTCACCAAAAATTTCTTTCAATTCAAATTGGGAGATCAATAGCGTTGTTTTATCATCCTGGAGAGCACAAAATATTCTGAGGGCATACTTTTGTCCTATTTGAATATTTTCCACTCAACAGTGATGCTATTTAACTTATTTCTGGCTTCATCCAATTTAAATTTGACTTTAAATTCAAATCGGATGGTCAATAGCCGTCTTTTAGCAATAAATGAACTACAAATTGTCTTGAAGAGCCAACTTCTGTCCTATTTAAACAATTTGCAATCCAGAGTTGCCTTTTCTGTAAAACATTGATCCGGTTCAAAAGGACCATGTGGTTGGGTTTTTCTCACCTTCGCTTATTTGCCCAACCTTTTTACATTCTTTTAACTACATATTTACTTAATTTTAAATGCATATATTGAACATAACATGAATGAGATTAGATATCTTAAGACTTTAAACCCAAAATCCAGACTGGTGATATTTGGGGCATTGGTATCTTAATTCAAGTGAGTTTACCTTTAGGTTTTCAAATCGAATACCGTCAGCATCTTGAAAAAAAACTGTCACGTCTACGGTGTAGCTACAGTTGCTAGAGCTAACTACATTAATTCCCTACCTTAGAGTAGGTTAGTCTACTACTACCACTGCGTCACTGTATTAACTAGTCGATATGGTCTTAGTTTAAAACTTATCGTTTCTCGCAGATTGGATATATTATCCATTTGGTCGGACCTTGCCGCCTCACACGTGCGGCATCACTCACAGTTCGAAAGCAACTACTCCCTCATAAGATTGGGGGGGGCCAACATTTAGGCATACAACGTCATCTAACGGTGGCGTTGGTAGGCTTATTAGCTTACCTGGTTCCGACCATGGTTTACCGCTTCCAATCGAAAGATTATATCTAGCTACTTTACTATTATAACCTCATCATCTTCTACATAGATATTTATTTTAATCGATACTTATTTGCATTACTTCATTCTCAATTGTTTATAAGTCTAGAAGTGATTCGAGAGAAAGGAGGCTGGGTCCAGCGGTCTGAAAGACCGGGGATGAAAAGGGGGGGGGTCGTTACCCTACCCTCACACCTCAGGAATGCCAAACCACGACACCAGGGTTCCTTCACTATCGAAACACAAACACACATGGGTTAACAATGGAATGTCCTAGTTGGCAGGGTAAGAGAAATGTTTCCCACACACCTCCACGATCAGCATAAACTATCCGGTGACATGCATGTATAACCATGACTACCATAAACTATCCGGTGACATTCATGCATCTCCATTATCAGCATAAACTATCCGGTGACGTGCATGCATCTCCATGATCAGCATAAACTATCCGGTGACATGCATGTATCATCATGATCAGCATTAACTATCCGGTGACATGCATGTATCACAATGATCAGCATAAACTATCCGGTGGCATGTATGCATCTCCATGATCAGCATAAACTATCCGGTGACATGCATTTATCTCCATGATCAGCATAAACTATCCGGTGACATGCATGTATCACCACGATCGGCATAAACTATGGTTTCCATAAGCCAAACCATAGTAGTAGGATAATGCTAATCATTTGAGATGTACCGTTACCCAAACTTTGACCGATACCGATACAGATACTAAATTTTGGGCCGACGCAGATACTTCAATACTCAGAAGATAACGCTATTTAACCGATACAGATAATTCTGGTCTATAATTTAATATAATACTTTTCATGAAAGTCGATTCGGAAATGTAAAACATGTCATAGTTTGATATTCAGCACACAAATTAGCGACCAATCGGATGACCATGAGACCAATTTTGGAATAAATAAACTATGTCTGAACATATATAATTATTTGAATATATCACATACTAATTCATGTCCATATAACTATAAAGAAAATGTATCCAATTATTGGAGGTATCGGCCAATTTTCCACAGACATCGATACCGTTAATGCAAAACAGAATCGATGCCACCGATATCCATACATCGGTACGTATCAACTAATAATGATATATAACATTATTAACAGCGTTCAAATGCGATATCAGAGCTTGATACAAGTTACAGCATTCGTGACTAGGGAGTCATCATTACCTTCATGGCACCGCACTACATCACCAAAACACTCTCTCCATTTCATCACTCTCATCACGAAAACGTTATCAATGACATCACCTCGGCCTCCGCCGCTGCAGTATCATCAGAACAACCCCGTTCCACTCCTTCCCCTGCCCCCCCCCTCCCCTCTCCCGGCATCACCCGTCTGTCCCGAAAGAGGGGCGCACCATTACGTAATCCGAAGGAGCAGCGCCTCCCAGCAATGGGTGCGGCTTCTGCAGTGCGGCGAGCCCTCACCACCAGCTGAGGCCTTGGCTGGCTGGCGCAGTCTGTAGCACCAACTATGAGACTAACATTGATGAAGCAAATCTACTGATTGACTTAGGTTAGCAAGTGAGCTGAACCAATAGTAGGTGTGCAGAGAGGTAACTGAGCCGCTGTGAAGTGGCGAGGACGTGCCGCTCCTGTAGGGGCAGTTTTCTTCGAATGGAGTCACGTGGTGGCGTCTGATGCATCAGACTTGGTTGTGTGGATGGATAACTAAAACGATGTTATTTAACAGTTCACTGGGATTACATGACTCTGCTGACAGAGCGCCTGTCAAACTACAGCTTAATTAAGTCAAATGTCTATCCGATCTCATTATAATCTGGATCGTTTCTTCTATTCATAAATATCTTTACTCCAGTTATGTCAAAACTAGGACAGATCTTCATCACTTTGGTCAAATGACTCGCACTCAGACTTGGTTATATAATGAGTGTAATTTCCTTCATGCTGTTCGTTTCACGTCAAGGAACTCATTTTTTTGACGGTCGTGGACCCGTCCTTCTTATTTTGCTGTATTCTTGATTCGACTATTATTTGTCTTCTTGAAAATATATTTTGTCTCAAAGAAGCCCCGTGGCCTGTCGATCCGTATTCGTGATAGAACAAATAATGTGGCGAACCACGCATTTTTTTCTAGTTCTGAATTGACCCTCCAAATTTCCGCATACCTTATCACCAATAAAGTGTGACGGACAGACGGACAGAAAAACACGCCTCATTTTACAAAATGGATTTGACTGCTCTCTCGCCCATGGTAGTATTGGAAGGAACGGTTCGAATCCGTCAGCACTGTGCAGTACCATGCATGGCGTGCTGCACTAGAGGTCTCGTCGCGATATGAGCTGGAGAGGTTATTGTTCCTAATAACGCCAGGCATACCACCCAGGAGTTTGAAGGGGTGGGTGGGCAAGCATCGCTCAATGGAGCGTAGGATATTCTTAACCAACATGTGCGTTCAAGCATAGTTTAATAGTAATCTTGCACGAAGTCGTTTGCTCAGATTGGGTGGGGGTGGGGGGGGAGGCACCACCCTGGCCAACCCCTTGATGCGCTCCTGAATTGCCGTAGAATTTGATATTGTGACTGGTTGGTAAACGTAATTCCATTCAAGTTCAGTGACCAAAGCGCTGAAACATGTCCTTATTCAATTCACCCACAGACTGACAACCACCTGCCTCCTTTTGTTAGTGTCTCAATTCAATTCTCTCACAGACTGACAACCACCTGCCTCCTTTTGTTAGTGTCTCAATTCAATTGTCTCACAGACGGACAACCACCTGCCTCCTTGTGTTAGCAGCTAAAGATCATCACACTCAATTATTTTTTATTATTATTAAATCGTTTGTTTCCATCGTCTAGCAATGGGTTTTCAATACTTAGGTATGATATATCAAACTTAGATTTCATTTGCGCTATTTGAATAAGGGAAACGAGAGATAAAGTGAATTTGTGACAGCACATCTGTCGGCGGCCGGTTTGTAGCTACTTCATGTTTCAAAACATGTATGAGATTGATAAATCCAAAATGAATACATCGCAGCTCATTTCTAGTGTGCTGCTGGCTCGCCTTCATGGAACTGAATGGAATTCACAATATACTATCATACATGTACACATACAAATACACATTCAAATGTGCACACACCTACCTACATGTATGGATGACAATAAGTGTAATACACATTCATATGTGCACACCTCTGCCTACATATATGGAAGATAATCAGTTTAATACACATTCATATGTGCACACACCTACCTACTTGTATGGATGACAATTAGTATAATACACATTCCTATGTGCTCTTACCTACCTACATATATAGATGAACAATCAGTATAATACACATTCATATGTGCACACACCTAACTACATGTATGGATGACAATCAGTATAATACACATTCATATGTGCACACACATACCTACAAACATAGATGACAATTAGTATAATTATTAAATTATTATTAAATCCTTTACATCAATCATCTGGCAATGGGTTTTTAATTTTTTTAAGTAGTACACATGAAACTTTATTGCCGTGAACACTATTTGAATTGACGTAAACAAAATCTCAATTCGAAATTCGCCGCTGGTTCTGATTTCATGCGACAGATTATAAATTATAATATTATAATCAATGATCGAAAGTCAACATCTTATTTGAGGTAAAAATCAGGAATGCCTGGCGCGAAATATATGGGGTGGGGCGATCACGTAATACATGGGGTTGGGAATATTACGAAATACATAGGATTGGGAAGACCGCCAACACATGGGGCTAAGACATCCTGAGAACATGGGGTTGGGAAATTAAAATGCGCTAACATATTGTCAAGATGGGGTAAGATATGAATACTATTGGGTTGAGTAGGTCACATAAATTGTACATAAAATATATACATAGCACTGGATATACATATTTCATGACGAAATGCGCTAACATATTGTAAAGATGGGTATAAAACATTGTATAAAACAATGAAGGGGTGAATAGACTACATAAGTTATTCATAAAATATATTCATAGCACTGAAATATATACACTTCATGACCGCTAGGAAATGATTCAATGATTGACAATCAAAATAATTCGATACTGGAGTACAGAAACCGAATTAATACACTTCTGTTATAGAAGATGAAGCACAATATCAGCTTATGTGACAATGATTGTACCTTCAAAAATGGTACGGTAAATGGTAGATATGATTCAATAAATTATATTCTCGTGGAGTTACCCTCTGTCAAAGCTAGGAGCTACCTATCGTTCCTCGAAAGTTCAATGTGAATTCGTCACTGCTCATCTCTAGAGGCCGCCGGCTCGGATTACATTGAGCGAAATATTATTTTCAATAGTATCATCTGTGCACGTACAGAAATGTCGAGTTTGACAAAATAGTTCCGACTACATAGCATTGGAGAAAACAGTGACACATGGGGTTGAGAAATAAAAATACTTGGGGGCTGATAAACAACGAAATACTTGGGTGTGGAAAATAACAAGTACATGTGGTGGCAAATCACGCATGCATGTGGTTAGAGCCCCGAGAACATGGGGTTGGGACATCAAAATGTTCTAACATATTGTAATGAGTAGTCTACGTTATTGTACGATGACAAAGATACGGATGGATAACATGAATTATACAGAAAATATGAATGCAATATAGGGTTGGGAAAATTGAAAAGCTCTAACATTTTGTAAGGATGGGTCTAAACCATTGTGGTAATAATGAAGGGGTGAATAGGCGACATAAGTAACACAAAAAAAGTATACCTAAAATACACGTCAAACAATTGAATATACAATACACACTTCAAGACCGCTAGGAAATGATTAAATGATTGACAATCAGAAATAATACAACGTTGGAGTACACAAGTTGGATAAATATACATCTGTTATAGAGGACAAATCAAAATGTTAGCTTATAAGGCAATGATTGTATCATCATAAATGATACGGTAATAGTTAGAAATAATTCAATGAATTATATTAAAATCGAGTAAACCGTTATCAAGTTAGACGCTGCCTATCGTTACTCGAAAAAACTGAGTTCGTATTTTAATTATACTAAAACGACTGGAACATTTCAAACATAGAAATAGACAAGACGCTAGTTAACACTTATGGTGTTTCGCAAAGACAATTGTGATCGGTAACAACATAGAAAACATATGTATCGGCTGAGTAAAAACGATTAGATGGTGTCTCAATGTTGAGAGTTATGGTGGTGGTGGTTGGTGGTGGTGGTTGGTGGTGGTGGTTGTTCATGAACAGAAATGCGTTTTCTGGTTATTGGCCTTATGCATTTAGCTTGTGTTTGTTGACAAAGTTACCGTTTTGAATTGATCGGTCAACAAATGTTCACTAAGCCTATTCTTGAAGGACTTGTTGGATTCAAGATTTTTGAGGCTTGTTGGGAGGTTGTTCAAAGATTTTGGTCCAGGAATCGAAATAGCTCGACAAGCAGTTTCTGTTTTTCTGTGTTCAACGTGCAGAATTTCATTATTTCTTGTGAATCGATTGTTCTTTTCACCTCGAGAATATATGTGCCTTTGGCTGCCGGGTGAATGTTTTTCTAGAGGATCTTTATGAATTCTGATCGACTCGTGGAGTGTCAGTTTGTTGTCGATATTGAGCCACTGTAATGTTTCGAGGAGAGGACTTACGTGGTCTCGTTTCCTGTGGTTCCCATCGCATGTTATTCTTTCTGCAAAGTTTATACAACGTTGTACTCTCTCTCTTTGGGTTTTGGTGCATTTCCCCCAAATTGAAAGCCAGTAGTTAATGTGAGAAAATATTATAGGGTGGACAATCAGTAATCTTGATTTGAAGTCCAATTATTTTATTGCGGAGTTTAGGAACAAAAGTGTTCCATTCAGCTTGAAACACAGAGAAGTTACGTGGTGTTTGAAGGAAAGATCGGGATCAAACCATATTCCGAGACTTATAACTTTATCTTCAACAGGAATGCCAGATTTGCCTATTCTGATAGAGAAATTAATTGGAACTGCTTTTCTTTTTTAGTTTGAGCCGAACAAGATGCATTTTGTTTTTTCAGAGTTGAGCTTGAGTCCATTTTTATCATACCAAGATTTCAGATTGGTTACTATTGTCTCAGCGTCATTTTCAGTGAATTCAGATCCGACGGCTTTCGGGAAAGCAATATTTGAACATCATCGGCTTACAATATCATTTTTGCTTGATTTTTTGGTAATTTACTGTCGATGTCATTAACAAAAAACCAGGAACAACAAAGGGCTAAGTATCGAACCTTGAGGGACCCCTAAGGCAACTGTGGCCGAATTTGACATAGTTGCGTTATCGAGATTAACTGATTGTTGTCGATTCCTCAGATAACTTTCGAACCAAGTAGGGTCAATTCCGATGTTGCGGAGCTTGCCAAAAAGAATTGTATGGCTTACACTTTCGAATGCTTTCGATAAGTCTAGCAATACCAGCAGAGATATCTGCCACTCATCAAAGTTTTTGTACAGATCTTCAGTGATGCTCATAAGTGCTTCTTCTGTTGACAATTTTTGCCGATAAGCATACTGGCTGGCATTGAACAGCTTGTTTGACTTGAGGTAGTCAATCAATTGGATAGATATTACCTTTTCTAGAATCTTGGATAAGACAGGCAGAAGACTGATCGGTCTAAAGTTGGATGGTTCATTCTTGTCCCCAGATTTATGAATTGCTTTTATAATTGCATGCTTCCAGATCTCAGGAAAAGTTTCACTAGCTATGGAGGTGTTAATAACTGTGCTGATTTAAGACAAGGTCACTATGAGGCTGTCTTTCAGATATTGTAGGGCTAAACCATCTATTCCTGTAGAATTTGTGTTTCTCAAGGCAAATATAGCTCGTTTTACTTCGTGTTGCGATAATTGCTTTGGTTTCTATTTGACGTTTGCTTCTTGGTCGCTGTCTCCATCGAAAACTTTTGGACTCCATGTATCTATTGCGTCGCTCTATAATCTTTGATAAGCTTTCTGGGTCACCTCGTCAAAAACCTGTTTCCCAACTCCAGTGAAGTAGTTGTTAAACTTCTCTGAAGTTGCTTGAGTATTCGGGTAAGTAGGCGAGGTGATCCTTTTTTTTGTATGGAACAATTCTTTTCAGTACATTCCACGTTCCTTTTTGATTGGTTTTGCACTGTTCTAGTTCCTTATGATGGTATTTAATTTTTACTCTCCTGACTTCACGTTTGACTCTTCTATTTTGAATTCGAAATAATTCTAACCAAGTGATGCTTCGTTTTGCTCTGCGTTTGAGATATTCTTTAAGTGCAATTTCATTTCGCAGTTTTTCTGTAATCCATTTAACCGGCATGCTTTCCATTGTTTTAGCTTCCGTTGGCGCCACAGCGTTCAGACATGTGAGAAGAGAGTCTGTGAGTAATTAGGCTGGCTCTGTGACGTTATCTGTGCAATGTATCGGTTTTATCATCTCGACGTTTGCCACTAGTTGTGCTCTAAAATTATCCGCGGTGTAATTTCTTTTTGTACGACAGGTTATTTTGTATACTTGTTTCTTCTCTTTTTTGATGTTATTGCTGCTGTTTATTTCATGGTGGTCCGAGAAAGAATTGGACTATACGTCTGTGGTCACAATGGAAGACGGATTGTTACTTATGAGCAGATCCAATACAGTTTGGGATTCGGGAGTAATTCTTGTTGCACTTTTTATGAGCTGATGCAGCTCGAGTCTGTCTAAAATCGGCTTAATATTGTTGGATTTCTATTTCAATTGATCGTCATTAAAATCTTCCAAAAAGCACTGCGCTTTTCCTAAGCAGATAGCTTCTCGAAATCTTTCTTCAAGGTATTGAGAAGACTGTACACTTGCTTTTGGGTGGTCTGTAAAAAAAAAATACGATCTGTTTTTTCGTACCTGGATGTTCACCCAAAGGTCATCAACTTCATTGCTGTCGTTGAGCATTACTTGAGAAGAGGTATATTCTTCTCGCACATAAATTACGGCTCCACCTTCTTTCCTTGCTCTATCTTTTCTATAAACATTGAAGCCGTAAATCTCGATGAAGCTAGTGAGCATCACTCAGCCTTTACTAGCTGGTGCTGCTTGTTCTTATATAGATGCACTCAAGAAGACCACACTCAGCCTTTACTAGCTGCTGCTGCTTGTTTCTCTATAGGTGCACTCAAGACGTCCACACTCAGCATTTACTAGCTGCTGCTTCTTCCTCTATAGTTACACTCAAGAAGTCCACACTCAATCTGGACTAGCTGCTGCTTGCTCCTCTGTAGGTGCCCTCAAGAAAATCACACTTAGATTTTACTAGCTGCTAATGCTTGTTCCTCTATAGGTGCACTCAAATACATCCCACTCAGCCTGGGCTAGCTGCTGCTGCTTGTTCCTCTATTGGTGCACTCAAAAAGACCACACTCAGCCTGGGCTAGCTGCTGCTGCTTGTTCCTCTATTGGTGCAACCAAAAAGACCACACTCAGCCTGGGCTAGCGGCTGCTGATACGTGTTATAGATTGCTTTGTAGTCTAGATACAGCAAAACCTAACACAGGAGTACCAACTGTCAGTGAGGGTATTGACGTTTGCGCTATCTGAAAAGATGGTGCATCTTGGACGCGTCCATTGGTGTGATTTATACGAGCAGTGCATCACTGTTGTTGGAGAGTGAGGACTCGTCAGCTGTTCAGCCCTGGATGACCTGAGATGGCAGGAGGTTTGTGTTCATACATCATTAGTTCAAACTTAGACAGATGACATGATAAAATTGCTGTAAATTAAGAAGAAAAAGCAAGCAGGAACTAAAGGCAAACAGCAATGGGTTCAATAGGCTAGGACCATCATTTTTATATTCCCTATCTGACAATGGAAGACAAATAATAATTGTGTTGACCATTCACAATAGTGCACAAATTTGTCCATGTACAGGAAATTAGTAATGTTGATTTTTATTTCCAATTTTCAGTCTTAAGCTCGTTAAAATACAATGAAAACGACTAATGCTACCACTGATCGAGTTCATGTTACACAGCAGTGGACTCTTGAAGCCGCACTCATGGCACCCCTCAAAAATTGGTGGAAAATAGAACACTGGGTGATGACAAAAAATTGTTAGCATTTGAAAAAATCTGATAATATAGACTCTAATAAGATTCAGGAAATTGACTTGTTTCCTGACCTGCCATTTAACAGCACACAACACTGACGACAACAGGGTTGAAGGACCTTTGCTGCGGACGAACTGGAATCAAGCAGAGCAAATACACAAGCAGAATGAGGACACGAACAGAGATGGACGAGGCAGTTGTGATGGGAGATGCTGAGGCGTGGAGCCGACCCAGGGCCGAGAATGAGGGTAAGGGAGGTGAGGGGTGTTCGTCGCCGCACAGTTGGTATTGATCGCGTCTGAGGCGGAAGTGTCGGCAAGCCTGGCCGCCATGGATACAGACTCAGCAGATGAACCGACGACGCGTGCAGGTGCGCAATTGCTTTTCTCGCTGCCAGCGGGGGTGGGGCCACCACCCGGTGCTGGAGGGTGTGGTGTGCACCACTAATTTGTTCAATTGGTGTGGGAGGCACCATCCGGCACACTAGGGTGTGGTTTACGCCAATAACTTATCTAGTTGCTGAGGGGGCAACCACCCGGCACTGGAGAGTGTACTTGTACACCACTTACTTGTTTCGTTGGTGAGGGGGCCAGTTGTGGGTGTTGGTGGGTGTGGTGTGCACCGCTGTTTTTTTGGTTTAGTTGGTGAGGCGATCACCACCCGGCACTGGAGAGTGTTTACAAGTGTTAGAGGACAACAACAAGACTTGGTTCAAACATCATCACTGTTAATACTGAGGGAATGACGACCAAATCCTCACAGTCAATACTGAGGGAACGACGACCAAATCATTACAATCAATGCTGAGGGAACAGTGACCAAATCATCACAGTCAATACTGAGGGAACGGAAACCAAATCATCACTGTCAATACTGGGGGAACCGGCGTGAGTGGAGAATGGTTGTGAATGGTTGATTTTGACGCTGCTCTGATGGGCTTTCCCGCCCTTGGCACCCCGCTGTCGGGGTGGTCGTGGGTGGGGGGGGGGGGCCCGGCCATTATGCCGCGGCGGGGGTAAACCAGTGAAAACTGTCGGGCCCTGCTGCTGACGACGGATCCTCGGACTGCACTCGTGACCCAGAGTGTATGTTGAAGGGGTACCGGCCGGACCCTTGAGCACAAAAGGGCTGAGTTATGTGAGTGTGAGCGCATGAGGGTGTGAGGTGCGCCTTGCCGTCGGCCACCCCCCTTTTCTGGGGGATGCGGGCTAGTGTCTGTATCTGCATCTGTATCTGATAATACTGGGAGAACGGTGACCAAATCATCACAGTTAATACTGAGGGAACGGTGACCAAATCATCACAGTCAATACTGAGGGAAAGGTGACCAAATTATTACAGTCAATACTGAGGGAACGGTGACCAAATAATCACAGTCTATACTGAGGGAACGGTGACCAAATCATCACAATCAATACTGAGGGAACGGTGACCAAATCATCACAGTCAATACTGAGGGAACGGT
Source organism: Gammarus roeselii (assembly GCA_016164225.1). Classification (NCBI taxonomy): domain Eukaryota; kingdom Metazoa; phylum Arthropoda; class Malacostraca; order Amphipoda; family Gammaridae; genus Gammarus; species Gammarus roeselii. Next base: position 17,965 of record SDVV010006560.1, read on the forward strand.
GACCAAATCATCACAGTCAATACTGAGGGAACGGGGACCAAATCATCACAGTCAATACTGAGGGGACGGTGACCAAATCATCACAGTCAATACTGAGGGAAAGGTGACCAAATCATCACAGTCAATACTGAGGGAACGGTGACCAAATAATCACAGTCAATACTGAGGGAACGGTGACCAAATCATCACAATCAATACTGAGGGAACGGTGACCAAATCATCACAGTCAATACTGAGGGAAAGGTGACCAAATCATCACAGTCAATACTGAGGGAACGGTGACCAAATCATCACAGTCAATACTGAGGGAACGGTGACCAAATCATCACAGTCAATACTGAGGGAAAGGTGACCAAATCATCACAGTCAATACTGAGGGAACGGTGACCAAATC
>SDVV010006561.1:0-18357 GCA_016164225.1 Gammarus roeselii
TATATATATATAAATATATATGTACAAATCAATTTTCTGTTCCTAAATAACCAACACGCAAATGGTTGAATAAAAATAAAATCGACAGGGAAACTTTGAAGTTAAATAGGAATGTTGTTCAAAACATATCGAAAAATTTCAACCTAACACGTTAAAAGAAAGGTGAACCAAAATACGTACAATTTTCATCCTCAGTGTCTGAAATAATATTAATTAAAATAATAAAATAGTGCAAATATCTAGATAAGATTACTTATAAGCTGTAGGCACTCCGCGGGTAGGTAGCGTTACTTACATGCTGCCAGCAGCGCCTCTGGGAAGCAAGCGGAGGACAAGGGAACTATTCTTCGGCTATTGCAGAAAAGGATGAAAAGAAAACGTTAACGTTAAGCTCATGGGCAGCGCTGAACCTCAGCCCCTTGATACCCAGCTCTCTGGTTCCGGCGGTAGTGATGGACCATAAGATCCGCCGTCCGGTTTGATGGACAAATTTGATGGACGTTTCTGAAGGACTAATTCTAATAATATTAAGCATTGGCTGAAGAACTGCTTCAGCGGCAATGAACGTGATGTCACTTGAATATTGATACATTGGAGAGTTTAAAAGAACTCGCTTCTCTGTTCCATTACACGTTCGCATGACACCAGCGAGTCAGGTACCGCGCTCCCACTGTTAGGCAAAACATTGTACCACGAGACCTCCTCAATTTCTCTTACACATTTTTCGCATAAAAAAAATGACAAAATTTTCGAGGAATGCATCTAGATACATCATAGTGCCAACATTCTGCCCAAGCATTACGTCGGTGACTGCCTTCAAGTATTCACTCCTATAGACCTCTTTGTTCGGTTGACCCCCCTTCCCTCTCGCCCGGCAGTTCATAGTGGCGCTGTCTGATGGAATTACTCCCACCTCGTAGTGCATGACGGTACCAGAACCTTGTCTACAAAATGATATTTAAAAATATTATATATTTCAAAAATGTAGACAGTAATTAAAATGAGCTGTAAATAATCATTATGGTGGAACAAAAAGGGCAAATGGAATGTAGAATATGCGTGTGCTTCTCTGTTTATAAAATGTCCATTTCAGTAAAAGTATGAATGTAAGCAATGTGTTCGAAGAATCCTCTTCTGATTGTGACTAGGAAACTTCCCAATAGTTCTGCAACTGGTGTTGAGAATTGTTTTGCTCACTTAGTTTTCGTTTAAGAAGCGTTGAACTTGTTTGAAATCTGTCAAGTCTAAAGACTTCATCAAACATGATATTCTAGGGTAGTGTTTTGTATCTCCCCAATTGAGTCACCGGTCGTGGACTAATGGGGATTGCAGTGTTGATTAGAAAGAGGAAGAGTTAGGAAATAAATTACGCTTAACAAAAGTCTCCTGCCGATACTAAAACATTTAAGAGATTTGCATGAAGGCATTTCTGTGATTGCGTTGTGGCATATCAATTTATTCTGCCTCCAAAATAAAGGAAGTGTTTATAGAGGGTCGCTCTGGTAAGGAATATTCTTCATGACTAAAGAACTGCTTGTAGCTGGCCAAGCTCACCCACTCTATCTATCGTAATATATTATTTGAAGCCCCAAAGATATAACAATCAATGTAGAGGTCTTTTTTGCAAAAGTTTCCGTTGCGAAAGAGTTACCTGAGTACATTAATTAGGAGCCATTACCTCACCTTGCCGCGTCCCATTGTGCAATCATACCCAGCTTTAGTTTAGATAAAGAGCTCACTTATCTGGCAACGCTTAAATACTTGCTCAGTATTTTCCACGGAACCGAACAAAAATAATGGACATCGGCTTTCGGGGAATTACATTCGCATCGCCATGTTGACTTGCGATGTACAAAAGAGTGCTTACTAACTCATCGACGGCAACATGGATGGTAGTCAATTATTCGTAGTTATGAGACTAGCAGGAGACCGTTGGTAAGTTGATACTCTGTTCCAGCCTTCGGGACCACTTCAACCTACAGGGCGACGATTGGGTTTTAAATGTGTTCAAATGAGGTTTATAGTTCAATTCTACAAGGGGTATGTCCAATTGGTGTCTCCTGGTCAGTATTGACTAACTCGAACCAATTTTGCGTGACCTATTTAGTGGTATCCAAGCAATCAAGTGTTCAGTATTTTTCATGTTTGGAGGTGATTCTGATGTTTTGTGATGTTAACAACAGGAGGGAGGTATACAACATAAAATGCTATAGAAAACATTAGTTATTGAAATGAGCAAATTACCCTCGAAAAGATACATTTAAATGGTATTAAATACGCCACAATTTATATAAATAATGTTTATACCTAGACAAATTTGTTCATACTTTGAGGTCGTCTGCTTATTAGTTAATTCTCTTGATTATGTAAAAACTACATAAGAACATAAAAACGTAGAGATGTTACCTGAACTTTCGTTTTCATTAAAACGTGCTTCATTGCACTGCCATCAAAACAACGTGGACCGAGCACTGCCTACGATCTATTCACTAACGGACGAGTTTGATCATCAGACGTCACAGGCAACTACAAGGGGCACATCAATTGAATGTGGACCGAGCACTGCCTACGATCTATTCACTAACGGAGGAGTTTGATCATCAGACGTCACAGGCAACTACAAGGGACACATCAATTGAATGTGGGCCGAGCACTGCCTACGATCTATTTACTAACGGAGGAGTTTGGTCATCAGACGTCACAGGCCACTACAAGGGACGTGGAACGGATAAGGTCTAAGTGGCAGTTTCTACTGGACAGTACGCCGGTCAATAGGATGTTTACTTCAGGCTTGTCACTTCGGTAGAACTTCTACTTTTATTTAGGACACTTAAAAAGTTTGTCGGTTTGCTTCATGAATTCAGAGAACGACTTTGGAATTTTATGGCCATGAAAAGATTCGGGCTCCAAAGCAAAATCATAAGTTCATTCACTTGGTCAATATGTCCTAACCTCATCAGCAAATAACGACAAACTTTTCACTAGGGCATCAAAACTCGAGCAGTATTACTATCAAGATACGACAGTAAAAAGCAAAAACTACAACACCCGATGTCACACACAGAGAGACAAACAAAAGACTGAAAATATTGACGTGTCACTTTTTCGAGCAGAACTCAATAAACGGGCAGCAATTCCACAAGCGGGAGGAGGGAAAAGGAAGGAAGGAGGAAAAGAAGTAAGCTTCAGAAGTGTCGCGGCGACCGGATGAATTTTCTGCGTCGTGATCCACATTTTTCGAGCATCACCGATGAGAAGGACGGCGTAAAAATTGTCCGTGTTTGCGGCAGAGTATCTAACGTAGAATGAAGTCATGTATCTGTATTGTCCATGTGTTCTGCGTATTGCTCGATCATCTGGATGTGTATATGTTCTTCTACTAGCAAATGCTGTGTTATCGAACATTCAATAATGGGTTTCGTGCTGTTAGAGAGTGTTTTTGTAAAGTGCTTGTCTCCAGTGCCTGAAGTATTTGGCGACTTCACTAACCTAGCAGTTCAGCCTCAGCTTCAGGTTCAGGTTCTGCGGGGGCAATGATCGCATCTTCAGGCTCAGGTTCGACGACTTCGGGTTCGTACTCGACTTGGGGCTCAGGCTCATGTTGAGGCTCAGGAGACAGTGGCACCTCCTCTTCATAGGTGGTTTCCTGTTGGGGGGTGGGGGAGGGGGAAAGTGGGGGCTGCAAGCACTCGTCAACCTCCTCAGTCATGGGAACCGGGGACTCACATTTAGCTGGGGCGGCTTCTGCCGCCGGCGCAGGTTCGGAAGCCGGCGTAGCAGCGACAATGTCACCTGACTTGGCGGAGTCAGCCTCGAGCTTGGCCAGCTCGGCCTCAGCGGCGGCCAGAGCTTCCAGCTCAGCCTCCATAGCGGCCTTGGCCGCAGCCTCGCGCTCGGCCTTCCTCTTTTTCTTCTCCAGTTTCTTGCGCTCCTTCTCGTCGAGTATTTCATCTTCGCCGGTGGGAGCGTCGGCCGCGCCCTCAGCGGGAGCCGCTGCAGGGGCGGCCTCACCCTCGGCAGCTGGTGCAGCGGATGACTCAGAGGCCACAGAGGCCTCAATGGCCTTTGTCTCCTCAGGTTCCCTAGACTTCTTCTTCTTACGCCTCTCCTTCCTCTCCTCGCTGATTTCGGCATCGGCCGATGTCGATTCTCCGCCTTCGGTGATGGCCTGTGGGAAAGGGAATATTAGTCTGGATGCCCTGACACCTTGCGATATGATAGTAAGGCAAAGGCAGACAGAGCAGAGTTGGAGCTTGCAAAACCTCACGATGACAGGCCAGTTGTGTCATGCTGTTGGCTTATGAAGTAACTAAGTCATTGGGATACCAAATGGAACTACACTGAAATTGATATTTTCGACCAATGATAGGCAGAGATTATTAATTAAGAAAATTTACGTCTGTCTTTGTCTTTATATTTAGTTACCAAAGTTTCTCTAGCCTCCGAAACATTTCTTTGGAAGCTGCTCTCAGTTTCTTATGAACAGTCAGAAAGTTAGATGATACTTTTAATTGAAAGGTAGTACGCTATATTTTGTTAACTTTTCGGCCTAATTCATTGGCCATATTTAGAACTGTGCACTAAAAAAAATATTTCATTCGCAGTCTACTTCTTCGTATTTATTTTGCATTTCGTTGCCTTTTACGTTAATGCTTGGGATAAATTCCGTCATTGCAGGGAACATTCATGCTTACTTTATCCCATACAAACGTAGGTCATTTTTCAGCAGCCGACACAGGATATAACAATGATTTTTGTCATAGAGTTCTGACGATAGCCGTAATTCTGTGTTTCTTTGCCCCATTCTTACACCATTTATAAAATTTGAATCTGTCGAAGTAAAGTTATAAATAGCTCATACTGACTGCATCAATTAACAGCTTCAGAACGCTTGGCGATGGTGTGCAGCAGATACTGCGTTAAGTTGATTCTAGTCACGTGCATTTACTATTTAGCTCTGCAAAGCCTGGATGAAGTCGTTGCCATTTCAGTGATGACTAAAGTTGCCACAATTGGAATTTACCGTAACGCAATGGTCATAAAATCGATCCATGTAATGGCAACTTGGTACACTAGGGGAAGATCAATAGCTGTGTAGTAATACTTCTCATTGACTGATAAAACCTTTTAAAATGTGTACATAAGTGTTAGGTTGTTATTGTTAAACTTTCATCAAATCTCAACCACCTGAAAAAGTGTCACAAATCCTCCAACTAACACCATCTTGCAATGATATCAATTTTTCAATTAGAAGCAGCACAGGCAGATATAAATCCAAAAAACTATCCTAGTGTCAGTGCAATACAGCGTGTTGTCGCCATGGATACAATAGCACGGCTGGTCACAAGCTTACATGTTAAACAATATCTCACACTTTGCCTCAGTAGACACGAAGAACAGAGGTGGTAGCATCTCAGGCCTATGATAAATGCAACTGCTTTCATTAATCAAACGTGTCGTTAGCGTGTTTTGAGTGAGTGAATTGATGGCGATTGGGCGGTAGATGACAAGTGTTGAGTGAACACATGTTACAGACTCTACGTCGCATTCGGTTAATCAAACTTAGGCTCAAGGTGGAGTTATCAATCCGAAAAATAATGCAATTTCATTCTACTTGGGTTATTCATTTCTTGTCTACATGATGGAATGCCTCTGAAGCAGCCAAATAATCTACTCTTCTCTACTCATATCTACTTTTGTCTACTCTGCCTCCATACCAGTTCCCAAGCTCACCCGGAAACGGACTCCATCCGACTACAACGGTAGCAGCAACAGAGCAGAAACAGGTGATGGTGGGGGATGGGTGGATGAAGGATGTGGGTAACAAGGGAATTGGGGGAACCAAGATTGATAATATTGTTTGGCGTTGGAAGAGAGAAAATGAATGCGTTTTAATTGCATATTTTCAACATAGGGGACAGGGTTTCAAGTCAGGTAGAACTTGGGAGAAATGTTCATGAAACAAGGTAAAAATAGTTTACAATTAAGGAAGAATGTATGTACAATTTTGTATGTTAATTGAGGAAAGAAGATTTGATTTGGTAGATCAGATAAAAAGAAAATGTTAAATGACCAGGTATGATACAAATTGGAAAATTGCCCAACACAAGTTTGATGAAGTATTTTCAATTGGTGCAGACAAATAAAAAATTCAGACGATGCGTGAAATAACCCATTTAGGTCCATTCATTTTGGATAAACGGAATGGGAAGGACAGAAAGAGAGAATGGGGAGGGAAAATAAAAAAGTTAATTAGTAAAACATGTTATTTACTAATGCAATTAATAAAATATATAATATAATAAAATGGTCAATCAATTGGAATAAAATCATATGACATATATGAACATTTAAAATCAATTCAGCTATAATCCTTACATCAAATAATAGTGGTGTGATCGCATGAGAATGCTAGGAGTTATCTACATCAATGATGACGATCCTACAGCGGCAGGTAGGAGTTATCTACATCAATGATGACGATCCTACAGCGGCAGGGGTGATTAAAAAAACAAGTAGACAAATTCAGACAGAAATTGAAGCTTTTTTATGAATATTTTTTTCGACTGATTCACTCCTAGTGATGCCCTGATACTCATCCGCCAGATACTATTAGCGAAGGCCTACAGTTGGATCGTTCCACGACAGGATAAGAAAGAAACAATAATAAAACAACTGTTCGCGTAGTTTAAGCAGTACTTAATTGTTAGGTTTGAAACAACACACATTTTTTTAGTATGATTAAACATTCGCCATTAGGGTTCACGATATCGAAAAATAGCAATAGATAATTCGGTATCAAACGGTCGACTCAAGCATGCAGTCAACAAGGCACAGGGAAAAATTCAAAAACAATTATCCTGACATCGCATACAAATCATTGTTTACTGCACCATAACATATTACGCAAATTTTTTATTTTATTTTTGCAGTAACATTGCCAGATCTGTTTTTAGTCATGGCTGCTACGGCGGGCAGTGTGGTGCTCGAAATTGCGGCCCCTGTCTTACATCAAATGGCGATGGCTCGAAAAAAATACAAACTGCTTTCCCTCGCATGGAAAAGTTGCATTTTTATGTTTCTTTTACGAGCAGAAGCAATGAAATGTCCTCCAAAATGCTGACTGAGGTTCCTAGGGGACCTGCACTAGGAATAATAAATGGCCTGTTTCTTAGCCAAAGTCGACCCTGGCACAGAAAAAACATGCAGAAAGTTCAATTTTTTGTAGACGTTTTATGAAAAATTGAGGTGGCAGTCTGTATGGGAGGAGCCATTTTGTCTTTTCTCCACACCTGCTAGTCGGTGTGGGAGACTGTTACTCGTCGGAAATTATTATCTGGAAGTCACAAATCTGCGCAAAAACTGAATTGGCCCCAATTCTGCTTCGTCCACATAATTCCATTAGAAACACTTCACATCTATCATTGTTGGTGGTTGTTTACCTCTGTGTGCAAACACACAATAGCTGCAAATGAGATATAGCAAGCGAAACGATGAGAGATCTGTAATTTCAATGCGATATCAGAAATAATTGCTAAAGATGTTGAATGACAAATAGGTGTCATGGAACTAGCTTTATTAGATATAAGCATGCATGCACGATCATGCTCTTACCGATGTATCCGCATAGTTGATCTGGCCAGGCATTCACCAATAGATTTAATCGTTCACAGAGCCTACTATCTTTCTTACAGCCTACGACACTCGGGCCAGGCGGCTTGAGAAGGTGCGTGACGTTTGTTGGAGGTTTTAACCTCTGATCCAATAACTGGAGGCTTTAACTCACTTCCCTAGCTGGAGAGACGACGTTGTTTGGGAATGATCTCCCTATCAAGCACAGCCTTGGTTAGGATGCATGCCATGGTTGGGTTACAGGCGAGTACCAAAGAGGGAGAAGCGTGGGGCTGCTTCTTCCCTACTATTGGGAGATTCAATTTCAAATAAATGCATGATCCATTTATTTTGATCAAGGCAGTTAAAACCAATTTACCACATCTTAGGGTATTCCTGTGTAAGCGCCTGATTGGTTGTGTTCCAAAGGAGTGTTAAGTTATCGCCGCCGCTCGTCACCAAGGCTATGCTCGTCAAGGGAAGGGGGATCTCCGGGACGTGAATTGTTGCAATGAGTGGAGCGAGGGCAATGACGAGGTGAATTTGAAGTCAGTATGATGGGCGCCGCCATTTTGTTCGGCGACCGCGGTAATTTCCTCAATGCGGGTGAATAGGCAGCTCAAAGTAAGTAAGGACAAACGTTGAAAATTAAATAAGGACTTGAAATAAGGACTTGAACGTGTGCCAACATAGTAGAGAAATTACTAAACAATTGCCGAGAAAACAATTAGAAATGTGCAACTAATTCATTGGAACCAACCATGCGGATACAAAGCAAATAATCGAATAACATATAAGTTATTGGAAGAGACAATCAGTTAAATGAAACTTGGTATTCAATAACACAAAGAAGTATCAGAAGGCGTGTGTATGCTGGATACATGCATCAAGGCAACTTATACACAGTGACTTCAATATACTTTCCTTGACGTTACAAATCCAGAGCAAAATTATCAATAAATGAGTGAAAGGTAAATGACTTCTTCTAAAATTTAAATACTTTCGTTTTATTTTTCGTCTCTTATTGGAAATTGTAGAGCTACTTTTTGAGCCGTCACGAAATTAGCCTCCTGCCTGTTATTTGGATGGCAGAGCATGCACTCTTCGGTTTATAGATGGGGCTGAGTAACGGTTTATATTTTAATAAATTTTTGTGTAAAGAATAATACCCACCTTCTGAATGGGAATGGTTTTTCTAAAAATCATAGTTCTGAATATTATCGATTAACATAAATCTTCAATGAATAAAGAGTGAAGTAAATATTGTCTTAAGAAAGTTGTTTTGGAAACGACTTTAAATAAACAAACGTACAGCAAATAAAACTAAAATTAAAAGCAAGCAGAGGCACTAGGCATAAGCCCGCAATGAGGCCCACTCAGCAGAGAGTGAAGGAGAGTGATATTCTCTAGGTGAATATGCTGCTATGAGGAGGCCAAGAAGCAAGCAACTTTAAGCTCAGTAAGTCAAACCGCTAGGTATGAAAAAGGCGCCTTATTTTATTTTGTAATAACTATCACTCGGAAATACTTTAGAGACCGTCTGTTGCGTTATATTCGATCATAAAATTGTAAATAATGTTTATATATTGAAATTGATTCTATCCGTTAATATCCATGCTAATTTAAATTTAGAGACAACGCATTAAAAAAATGACTGTGAAAAAAAGCAACAGTTTGGAGTTGGGAAGTCCTAGCCTGAGAATGATAAATCAGGCCTGGAAATCTACAACTTGTATCTCAAGAAGAAGATACAAAGTCTGAAAGGCGAGATCTTAGGTGTGGAGAAGAGTAATTCAGGTCAAGAAGAGGAGATCTCAGGTCAAGTCTGACAAAACTCAAGTCTAGAAAGAAAGAGCTCTACTCAGGAGAGTAAGAGCTCGGGTCTGGAGGGGTAGAGGGCGAGTCTAGAAAGAGAGAGCTCTACTCAGGAGAGTAAGAGCTCGGGTCCGGAGGGGTAGAGGGCGAGTCTAGAAAGAAAGAGCTTTACTCAGGAGAGTAAGAGCTCGGGTCTGGAGGGGTAGAGGGCGAGTCTAGAAAGAAAGAGCTCTACTCAGGAGAGTAAGAGCTCGGGTCTGGAGGGGTAGAGGGCGAGTCTAGAAAGAGAGAGAGAGCTGAAGTCTCTGGAGGGAGAGCTTGGGTGTGAAGAGGGAAAGTGTGTCAGGAGAGGGAAAGTGTGTCAGGAGAGGGGAATATTGTGCCTAGAGTATGAGAGCTCAGTGCTGGAGAGGGTGAGCTTCGAAGAGTGAAGTAGACCTCAGTTGTAGCTGGTTAGACCTCAGGTCTGGGGAATGAGAGCTCATGTCTACAAACGAAAGTTCTGGTCTGAGAATGGAGAGCTCTGGTCTGGAGAGGAAAAGCTTCGATCTGGAATGGGAGAGCTTTGTTCTCGAAAGGGAGAGATTTTTTTCTTCAACTGTTGCTTTCAGAAATTAAAGTCATATTTTTTTAGTTGTTCCTCCAATTCTTATATCAAATACGAAAAAAAGACATCTCGCAAGGCTCCTCTTCAATGCATGCAAAACAATGTTATTTTGCAGTATGATCACATTGAATAGTGAAATCGTCAAAAGAACCTGAGTCATAATCACATATAACTGACAGCGTACCATGAACACGACTGAAGTAACGAGTTGCAATGTGTTTTGGCTGGTCGCTGAAGGCGGCTACACACGGCAGGCCAATGGTGCCGAGGAGAGGCACCAATTGGCCTCGGTTCTGACAGAGCTAGGTAAAATAATACTTGCGTCCGCCATGAAGGTTGCAATGAAATGGTAGTGATGGTGGAACGGATGATGGTGTCACCATGCAGCAGGGTCATATGTGGAGGAGTGAAGGAGGAGTAGGGGAGAGAGCTCAGCCGAAAAATATTTTCAAATATTTTTTACCGATACGAATAATTTTCACTTCTACAAACGCGTTGACTTACATTTCAAAGATGAAAGAGCTAAGTGTGTATCAAACACATATCTATACACACAATAAATAGCATCCTTGACATCAGCCAAGAATTCTATGTTTTAAATATGTTGCAGAAAGAAAAGAGGAAGAGAGAAAGAAGATACAGTGATCCAATACGACAACGTTTTATTGATAGGTATTTCAGCGAGAGGTCTGTCTTTGACAAGACTTGTTTTTGCCTGAATGAGACAGACAAAACGTTAACAAACACTACTCTGGCTTTACGTCAGAGTAAGGCAAGGCTAACATTCGACAATTAGAGCATCGAGTATCCAAAAATATCCGTTATGAGATCAACGGAAATTGTTCCAAGCCATGTTGTTCATTTGGTGTATGTGAACATACATGCTTTCAGTAACCGCTCATTTGAAAAAATCCACACTCTTAGGTTCAATTTATAAAGGGTGATAAAACTGAATAATTTAGAGTTCAAGGTAGTCATTTATTCTGCAGTGCTCATTAATTGTGCCGCCTAATTGTTTACCTAAGCACCAGCAAACAGCCTGAACCCAGCCCATGGAGTATGTCGCCCATGTTAGTTTACTAATTAGTGTTGTTTAGACCGTGCGGGGTAAGCACGAAGTAGGCGATGGACTAGGCCGTCAAAGCACCCGATAATGCACTCACAGAGGTCTTACGCTGTCCTCAATGAAGCTTGACAATACACTCTGGTCTGATGGGTTATTTGGTCATGATCGTTGACTGGCACGAAAGTGCAGCCCCTGTGCCATTGTACTCTGGCTTGCTTGTTCATGTGACTCCTCGAATTTCACTGCTACTTTACTAAGTGTCCAAGCTGGCCATGGTCGACACCAGCTATCTCCAAGCCTAACGTTTGGGGCAGAGGAGAGGAGGGGGAGGCGTTCCTCCAGTTTTTGAGATTGATCGTACCCTTGATTTCACCCGTTACTTCCAACTTCACCTATTGTTGGTGTAGCTCGATGTGTCGGGTTTATCACATTCTTCGCAGAAGTTCTGGATATTTGCTTGTTGATATGCAATAGCGGCTACCAGTGAGAGTGCATGACAGACAGCCAGGTTTGCACGGTATATTTGCTTGTTGACATGCAATAGTGGCTACCAGTGAGAGTGCATGACAGACAGGCAGGGTTGCACGGTATAATTGCTTGTTGACATGCAATATTGGCTACCAGTGAGAGTGCACGACAGACAGGCAGGTTTGCACGGTATATTTGCTTGTTGACATGCAATAGTGGCTACCAGTGAGAGTGCACGACAGACAGGCAGGTTTGCACGGTATATTAATTCGTTAAGATTTTGATCAGAAAATTCAGGGGACTTTCGGAATTTGTTCTAATCTCCCATTAAGCGATTCGTGATCCAATAGAGAGATGCCTCATGATCGTCTGACAAGCTTCTATCCGTCTTACAGAACCATAAATGGAGGAGTAATTATGAGCTGAAACCAAACCTTTACACCGTTTTGTTGATATTTGATAAAATATGATAGACAAAGTGGCGAAGGAAACAAGGGCTAACCACGTGGTGCGATCAGTTCCATAGCCTGAATGAACTCTGTCCCCACCGGTGTCTCGAGTCGTAAAGACCAGCTTCTGCGCCGAAAGCGTAGCATTGGGACCGAGGCATGTGGAATGCCCTTGAAAGAGTTCCGCTTTGCTGAATTATGTCCAAAATGGCTTCAAACCAAAGTGGGATGACCAGCTTTATAGAGGAGACTACTCCTTCACTAACGGATGACGCCATCACTTGACGAGTGAGACAGTCTGCGTGGTGATGGTCAGTTCACTATTTATTAACTACTGCTGTCTGAGGCTTTGTTCGGTGGACGGGTAACAATTACATCAAGGGAGAAGACAGGAGTTCAATTCCCAGAACCTGGTTTGCTACCAGGTCTCAGCAGGAGTTTAATTCCCAGAAAATATAATAGGGTTATGCATTAAATTCATTTTGTATGGATTGCTTCGTAAGGAATCGTAGTATATTTTCCAGAGAAGAATTCACCAACTGTTTAAATGGGACTCTTATTTGTGTAGGATACCAACAGGGTCGGATCCGTGACTTCGCTGAGAAAAGTTTAATGGAGATTCCCATACATTTATTCATATTTTTATGAGATCACATAACAGAGAAATGGTTATATCAGATTTGTTTGCGTGGCGTCTACTTGATTTTCGTACGTTCTGTATATTATCTTGCAGTATTAGACAGCATTTCTTAATAGATTGGACGAAAAGAAGAGAAAAGAAGAGGTATGTGGTCTATATTGTTAACAATTCATATACATGTAGAACACATACTGTTAAAGGCTTTCAAGATTGTTATTATCATGCGTTTCGGCGAGACCATCCCCCACCCACGACCTTCTCCACCCCTCCACCCCCCCGCGTCTCTCCCATCCACGCACCTTGGGTTGGTCTCCGGTGTAGTAATAGTCACGCACCTTCTCGGCCACGTAATCCTTCTTACGGTTAGTGTAGCCGTAAGTGGAGAAGAAGGAGGACCCTGTCTCTACCTTAGAGTAGGGCTTCTTGTCGCTGAGAGCCCCGTACACGGTGTCTGGCTCGTCCCACTTGGCGGCGCCGGTCGAGTACTTAGAGGCATACTTGGTGTTGTAGCTGTCGGGCAGAACTGAGGGCACAAGACGAGGGTTAGAGCCACCTAGGAGTTGGGCAGAGCAAACACTGATGCTAACCTCTGACGGTGCCAAGACAATATGCTGATAACATACAAGGCAGATGAAAGGTGGTCACGCCATTTGAGCTGCATTAACGTAAAGACAATGCAGCCCCTGCGGAGCCGCCATCCATGCTACCTAGTTATTTCTGTGTGTGTAGGAAGCTCCTTAGAATACAACAGTTTTAAGAGGACAGCTATGGAAAATATAATGTAAATATTTATTTATAAGATTCTACTGTTTTACTAAAGGCATACATTAGACCAATGATAAACTTGGTAGAGTGGTGTGGGCAGTGGAATAAGTGACCTCTAATAGCAATGAGTCGACACCAGACCAGCGTGTCGTCTTAATGATACTTGGTAGAGTGGTGTGGTCAGTGGAATAAGTGACCTCTATTACCAATGAGTCGACACCAGACCAGCGTGTCGTCTTAATGATACTTGGTAGAGTGGTGTGGTCAGTGGAATAAGTGACCTCTATTAGCAATGAGTCGGCAATGCAATGATTTAAGCTGCGTGGTCATCTTAAGATGCTTTGCTGTGCAACAAATTGCATAGTCATATTCAAGTTCAGCAATAATGAGCATCAACATATCGGCAACTGAATACCTCTTCCTGTGATTGGTAACATGACAACTATAAGAAGGAATATCGGTGTAAAACGTCTATAAACAAGTTATTCTCTCTTTTCCTATTCAAAGAAATATAGCAATTCACTTTGTCACAAAGTTGATAGTCTCAATGATGAGCAATTTCAAACGTTAGTGTGAAAACAATGGATTTCCAGGAGGTCGCGTATATTCAATACAATGGTTTCCCTGTTAACCTCAGTGTTGCAGTATTTAATCTACCAAGTAGTTATGATACAATTAAGATAAACCTATGAAGCTGATAGCTAATAATAGGCTCGTAGGATTATATTGCGACTTACCAGACACGACCAAAGCCGGATTAAGGTTTGATGAAGTAGGAGTTAATAAACGGCCTACTGCAGATTGTTAGACACAAGCAAATAGGCTGCTGGGATAATTAAACTCGATTGTTAATATATGTTTGGGTCAAATAACCAATAGGAATATGGCTCCTTTAAAAGTTTTTTTTTTGCGTAAACGATTTATTAATTTTGAAGTTGAGCAATGTTAAGTGAGTGTTTCACTGAAACTTTCGATGAAGAACAAAGAAACAGGTTTTATTTCCATTGATTATTTTTTGCTTTTAGTACTGATTTTATATTAGATCATAGATAACCAATTAAATGTTCAAAAATTCACTTAATAATTACTCACGTGGGAATGAAAAATAATATTAACTACTTGGAATCAATGGAAAGGAAACCCGTACTTTGGGGTGTTGAGTCAGTAAGGGAAAGCTTCTGGGGGTGATAAAGAGGGAACCGGTAGTGACAAAGTGGCTGCCATTGACGCTGTTGGTGGAAGAGTTAGTGTCAGTGGCAAGAGTGGCGTCACAACAGTAGCAGAGTTGGTGTTACAGTCATCGATGGTATTATTTCAAGATGCTCTGGTGCAAAGAAGGAAAGGTTTGTTTGTAAGTTGTTCCTGCGAAATGATATTGTTTCTGTAATTAAATATTTACTCTAATTGTTAGTATTAGTATGGAAAACTTATCACTTTTTCACAGATCGGAATTACAAAAGTTCGTTTGAGAGAAAAATATTTATTTGATTTCAGTGACTGATTGTATTCAATTATAAACGCTGAAAATAGCCTCACATTAATTGCAGCAAAATATGTTATAATTGTTGAATAAGGCCTCACCAAGTCATGCGTTATAAAATAAAATCAAACTTAATAAAAACTTTTGTAATAAAAGATTTATGCAACGGCATTCAAAGTGTAAAACATTTATTACAAAGGTGGGAACTGTGCGTGTGATGCAGTGTGTGGTGTGGCACAGTACTCGTTAGAACGGTTGTTGGGATAACATACTTTTCTTGGTGTCGTCGTGAAAATAGTTCTTTGGCTTCCAGTATTCTGAAAATCGGGATTAGAAAAGAAAATAAACATCACGAAGCAAATCATAAATAATACCATAAAATTAACGTGGACATAATTAGAGTAACATTGGAATAAACAGAAAAAAATGATGTAAGTAACGTACGGGCGACGCACAGTACACGAAGTGGATGGAAAGTTTGACCAATGCCAACTGAAACAATTGAAACTAAGGTCCAACTAGCTCTAAAAGATACAAGCTGCGGACCAGAAAACTCTGAATGGTACCAACTGAAGCATAATATACTGTTTAAGATGTACACTAGGTCAAACTGGAAACGGTGTATAAACTGGGACCAAATAAACAGCAAAGGGTTCTATCAGAGGAGCAACAAACTGTGAACGGTGTAAACTGGGACCAAATAAACAGCAAATAATTCTATCAGAGGAGCAACAAACTGTGAACGGTGTAAACTGGGGCACAAAAGTGAATGCCCAATAAACCAATCGATGTTTGTAGTGTTCTGATCATCGAAGGGCATTGAAATAGACAGTCTGGCTGATAAATAAATGTCTGGGATTGTGAACAACATCGTTTAATATCTAAAGAAACGTGACAATGTTCACAATACATTTTATTATGTGACGATATTGACAAGATATTTTGTTGTGTTTCCCGGATAGGAGATTGGCCTTAAGCATAACCCAGTTAATGAGCCACACCCGGAGCGAGCGTATTCAGGTATTATTGGCGTGAGAAAGGTAATACTCGCTGAAGAAGTATTACCCCTATTACCGTGTTTATGGGCATGGCAGTATTGATCATGATATTTATGGGCTGTAAGAATGAAAAGAAAATAAAACTTTTGGGAGGATGATCGAAGTACGGCGGTCGTTAGCGCACCAGGGTGTTGTACAAGCAGACTTCCGTGGATCGTTCTATATGCATAAAGGTGACTGTAGGGGAATAGACACTTAGAGCACAGAGAGTCTCAAACAGGGAATACAGATAATTGTGTCATCCACTGAAAGCAGGGCAACGTGATCCAAACAACTGATGAAGAAGGGGGATCGTTGGTCAAACAACGGTAAAGAATGGTATACCGGCCAAACATGTAGTAAACAAGGGCAACGAGGACCAAACAACTGATGAACAAGGGGGATCGCTGGTCAAACAACGGTAAAGAATGGTACACCGGCCAAACATGTGGTAAACAAGCGCAACGAGGGCCAAACATCTGATAAAGAAAGCCACATTAACCAAGCAACTTATAACACCGACCCGGGGCATAAAGCTTTGGCTTGTAGTACCCTGAAAAAGAAATAAAAATTCATGAAAGTTTATAGGTTGAATTCCAAATTTCTTGGCCCAGAACTCTGGTAAATATGTTTGTTCCGAAACGATTCGAATAAGCAGACTGTTTGTACCAAATAAAGTATAATAAAATAATATTAAACTTGACATATCAGTTAACTTCAACAAAATTCTGTAAACCTGTTACAATTAAAACATAATATAATGAAGGTGGCGTCTGAAATAAGGAATAATAATAATTAAACTGTCATAGCAACGAATAGAAGTGATACCCTATCATCATTTGACAACCAGGAGGATTGACCAGGTATTTACCCATAACACACTAGGAAGAGGGCACAGTAACATTCTCATGTGCAGTATGGGAGCCTATCATTGTTGATGAGAGTGTGTAGCATGGGAGCCTATCATTGTTGATGAGAGTGTGCAGCATGGAAGCCTATCATTGTTGATGAGAGGTTACAGCATGGGCGCCTATCATTGTTGATGAGACTGTGCAGCATAAGAGCCTATCATTGTTGATGAGAGTGTGCAGCATGGGAGCCTATCATTGTTGATGAGAGTGTGCAGCATGAGAGCCTGTCATTGTTGATGAGAGTGTGCAGCATGGGAGCCTATCATTGTTGATGAGAGTGTACAGCATGGGCGCCTATCATTGTTGATGAGAGTGTGCAGCATGAGAGCCTATCATTGTTGATGAGAGTGTGCAGCATGGGCGCCTATCATTGTTGATGAGAGTGTGCAGCATGGGAGCCTATCATTGTTGATGAGAGGTTACAGCATGGGCGCCTATCATTGTTGATGAGACTGTGCAGCATGGGAGCCTATCATTGTTGATGAGAGTGTGCAGCATGGGAGCCTATCATTGTTGATGAGAGTGTGCAGCATGGGAGCCTATCATTGTTGATGAAAGTGTACAGCATGAGCGTCAATCATTGTTGATGAGACTGTGCAGCATGGGAGCCTATCATTGTTGATGAGAGTGTGCAGCATGAGAGTCTATCATTGTTGATGAGAGTGTGCAGCATGGGAGCCTATCATTGCTGATGAGAGTGTACAGCATGGGCGCCTATCATTGTTGATGAGACTGTACAGCATGGGAGCCTATCATTGTTGATGACAGTGTGCAGCATGGGAGCCTATCATAGTTGATGAAAGCGTGCAGCTTGGGAGCCTATCATAGTTGACGAGAGTGTGCAGCATAGGAGCTTATCATTGTTGATGAGAGTGTGCAGCGTGGGAGCCTATCATTGTTGATGAGAGTGTGCAGCATGGGAGCCTCTCATCAACAATGATAGGCTCCCATGCTGCACACTCTCATCAGGAGAGTGCAGAGTGGGAGCCTATCATTGTTGATGAGAGTGTGCAACATGGGAGCCTATCATAGTTGATGAGAGTGTGAAACATGGGAGCCTATCATTGTTGATGAGAGTGTGCAGCATGGGAGCCTATCATTGTTGATGAGAGTGTGTTACCTGTCATTTTGATGTCGCCCATACCTAATTGTGATTGTTCATAGTGTTTCAATAAGTTAATTTTCAGGAAAATATTTACATTTCATTTCATAGAGAAGAAGTTGTACGATTGGTAGTTTGTAGCGCACCATCCTTGCTGATATTATTAAAACCCGAATAATATTGCATCAAGCCAGCTGGTAATAGCTCATCCTAACTGAAATACACCAGCCAAGCGTTGAATACATTACCCTAGCATGAGATTCATCAACATATGCTGCAAGAGAACTACCAAGCTCAATAAAATCCAGTGACAAACCTGGCTTGCTTGCCAGTGATCAGCAAGCCAGAGCCTCTAATGAATAAGCCGTGCCAGTGATCAGCAAGCCAGAGCCTCTAAAGAATAAGC
>SDVV010006562.1:0-18357 GCA_016164225.1 Gammarus roeselii
AAGGGTGAATCCTCTCCCTCGATTGGAGGATCTCCTTCAATTTCATGATCATGGCCCACCCACTTAGCCTTCGGGGGCAGCCGAGCCACGGAGGGCACCATACTCACTTGGCAGCGGCCGCAGACCTCGCACCCTACACACTCCCTCGCTATAGGCACACACTCCACTCGTCTTACGCGTGTTACATATCTTTGGCTGTTAATCACTTGTGTGACTTGTGTTTATACTCAGTATTCTATTGTTAGAATAACCTTTGCCTTGTTAACTACTACAAAAAGACAAATATAAAACCAATGTGTCTTCATTCAACCCTGATTTTCCCAATTATCCAACTTGAAAATATCCGTAACATAACACTTGCGGAGAGGATCCGTCATGTGTTGTGGGTGTTCTTTGTCGGCCTGCCATGAATTGCCAGACGGCCGTCCAAGTGCGTTCTCAGTTGCAATGTCAGGGATAGCCAGGTTGCCGTGCTGGCAGATAGAAGGGCTGACAGCTCCGTGCTGGCAGCGCAGGCAGCAGAGTGGACTGCAAACACGTCATCGTCTCTGGTCGACCCTTTTGCTGGACTACCCGCTGTGCAGGTCTCCTCCCACTTGTTGTTTTGTTTATTTTGGTAGCACGTGGCAGGAGAGGCAAGACGTGATTCGATTGTCTCAATGAAGGAGTGTGTAAGGGAACTCGAAGCATTTTGTTTCGAAGTGCTGATTTAATTTATATTACAATGAATAATTTTTACTTCAATTTGTTTGCTTCAAAATCCCGCACCGCTGTGCCGCCAGTGTTATAAGCTTTTTAGTTTGAGGTTGTTAAAATAGGTTAAAGGTTGCGAAGGTTTGAATGATGACACTTGTTATTTTTTAATATTATTTTGAGTTATGAACAAAGTAACAGGTGAACAGGTTAATTCTCAAACGAACATGATTATTGAATGTAATATTAACAGACACAACAGAACATAACTGTATTGAGTAGATAATCAAATTGAACCGTAAAAATAAAAAAGAGAAAAGCAATGTAAAAAGTATTAGCAATGTAAAAAGGAGAAGACGATAAAAACAGCAAAAATGAGAAAAGCCCATCCTGTAGGGAGATACAAAAAAAAGGGGATATAAATACTGAGGAATTGTTACACGCATCTAAGTATGAAAGTTCTTATCACGCACTATATAGCAAAGTATCACACAAAGTTGATAACAGCCTATGGAATGACCTAATGCGAGAGTCGCTGTTCTAATGGGGCTTACCTCCTTCCAAGCTGTTTTATTACGAAGTGTGAAGTCCCAATGACTTCACCAACTGACTACTAACATAGGGGAGGGCCTTACTTTTATGTGTATGAAATGATCCTCCAATAACAGAACCACTGCACAGTTTGGTCATTCAGAGGGAGCGTGTTATCCCAAATCCTTGACCCTCATTGACATAAATAAATTTAGGCCATTAACTAATTTATAGGCTCCTCCCACTTGTTCATTACTTATTGTGGTTACCATTGGCTATGAGAGTGAAACACGGCCCTTCTTCGTTATAGGATCCCGGTCACACATTGCTGACTCGTTGATTTTAAAACGAAAGCCCAAATGACATACACTTGTCAACGTCTCTCGGTCAAGAAATCTAATTTGGGGACGAACTGCCGTTTGCTAAAAGAAACACTTTTGAGGGTGATAGGAAATACGCAAAGTAAGGGGTTTCCCACCGCGTAACGTAAGCCAGGGTTGACAGGCCTGCACTGTTTCTCGCGCAGTACGAAAGACTCCAGCTTTACGAGAATGTCTGGAAAGACATTGTGACATACATATATATACATAAATATATCTGCTAGCAGAGGCTGATCATAACATTAGCACCGACTCTCTCAGCATTGTAAATGCTTCTTAATTTCTGAATCATTTTGCTGAACCCCATGATATTGAACATGACAGTACATAAGCTGTATGTATGCTAGTTAGACCGAAGGGTGTCCCTTACTATCTAGCGACTAAGGTAAAACTAGGGGGTGTTGCACATGATTATGTAGATGGAATCCAATATCTAGGGCACATCATCACGACAGATTATAATGATGGCAAGGATTGTGCAAAGCAAACAGGGCGGCAAAATACAGATGGTAACCTGTTGATACGAAAATTCTCGTTTGCACAGAGGAAAGCTAACATCCAGCTCATCATATCATATTGTTATCCGATATATTGTAACGGCTTGTGGATAAATTTATTCCAATATAGCGTGAGAAAATTGGCGGTGAGTTATAATGACACATTTGGACGGCTGATGCAGGTCTCTCGCTCGACGTCAGCGAGCAGGGATTTTGCTGAAATTGAGTCAGATCACATCAAGGTTCACTATTCCGTAAAGCGGCCTACAGCATCAGGACTCGAGTAATGTCCTCTCAAATGACATCCTCACTGCAATCTGCTCTGGTGTAGCGTTCACTGCCTCGTCATTGTTAAGGAGGCGGAGAGAATTGCTGTACACGTAAGTATGATTAAGTTGGATGCCTTAATAAATTTTCCATTGTGTGATGTAGTTTTGTAACTATGTTCTCACTGGTGGTGTGAGTCTGTACATCATTGTTACTATAGCTTATAGTAGTGTTAAAACAATTCCTTCCTACCCACACGAGACGATATGTTAGCAATCACCGCCCTCACTGAGAATGGGACCCGGGACTGTCTAGTGACGTTATAATAATAAAGAAATTTGTGAATTCAGCAGAATAACACCTCACATGAACGTGAATGACATGTATGGGTACTTCCTCAAAGTCAAGGACTCCACGTATTATACTTTCACTGTCTTCCTTTTCACGGTCGCCTGATTGACTATGCAAATTCTACAACGTGTTTCGGCAAACCCCTATTTCATTTCACTAATTCCAGCCTTTCGGAAAATATTTACAAGCGGCTAAAACACAGCACCAACAATTTTCTCTTCAACTCATTACCGCAAACAGCAAAAATGAACCAGCAAATAGAATTGTTATGCCGACAGCGAATGAGAAAACGTACTGTTCAACAGAAAACGTCGTGAGACACAAAAGAGTAATTTTTTGTTCCAGATACACGCTCGACAGGATCCAGATGCGCTCTCGTGCTTGACATTTAAAGGCTGTAATGGTAGCGTAGCTCTGCTAAGATTAGACTAAGTTAGACCAGACCAAAGGTCTGTTCGTACAACAGGGTCTAAATAGAACAACAGATTGAGCTGTTGGAGAAGTGCGCAGCAAATCTGTACCCAAGATTTGCATGGTAGTAGAAAATGAAGGGTAGAAAGATTGGTAAGAAGGGGCAGAAATGATTCCCCCTACTCACTCATCTCTGTCCTGATTTGTCGAACACTTCAAGGCGGACCAGCCGCGGAAATTGGCTAATGGCAACAGATGGCAGACGAGACTGGAACACAGAAAATTGGTGACCGAAGACAAAATAGACATAAAATTTTCAACGAATAGGTGTCTTCGGCAGAGAAAATTGTTTAGGAAATGATATTATTAAACATGCTAGTTAATTATGCTTGCACTTAACGGGTGCCTTAAAAGATGGACATTTAACTGCGTTGAGTTTAAAAATCTGTAGGTTTCAAACATCATCTGGACAGCCGGTCGCATGACACATTTAAAGGACTACAATAATGCAAGTCAAATATTTCTTAATGGGGCTTCTAGTGTTCATGTTCATGCCATGAATAAAACAATAACGGTATTAGATGTACGGTCGCCAGCAGAAGTTTGTACCATCAGTAAAAACAGGAACACAATTTACACAGTTTTTCACGATGAGATTGTACAGTAAACATGTCCATTTCCTTTTAGAGATTTGGTATTTCAAGGTACCAAATCTAAGCCTATATTTAAGCAACCTTTTATTTTTCCGTATTAACCAGCCGATTTTAAATAAACCAAAAAGACATTAAATGGAAATATCCTAATTTATTCAGCCATACGCGCCAACTGGAATGACACTGAAACTGGTCTATTTCAATAAAACACCAAGTTGTCGCACTGGTAATTCTTCTGACACGGTTGAGAGAGCGTGAACACGTCGTAACGACACTATAACATTATTGAGCTAGTAAGACGAAATGTATATTTTATTTATGGCTCAAAGACTGCCACAGAGGGCAACGAGATTCAAAATCTGACACAGTTGAAGAGAATGGCTAAATTTGGTTTTAGATTTATTATAACGAGGCATTACAAGGTTATTAGCTTATCGTGTTTAATAATTGAGTACATCCGAGAATTTTCTAATTGAACTTATTACATCTTGATCATAGTCTGCAAAAAAAATTAATAATAATTCTTCAGTTTTGGGATATTCACGGTTTTAAAAAGTTGATTGGTATGGGATCGATGTGAATGGAAGATTATTAATACATGAAATTGTTCTCTTTTGCAGAAAACCTATTGTATCAGTTTTAGTTTTATTTGTTGCATGCCAAGCTAAGATTCCGTAAATTAAGAATTCATGGAACAACGTGAAAGAAAGAGTTTCAAGTACAGATCGACGAAGGAAGGGGCCCTAAAATAGAACCCTGAGGAACACCATAACAAATGTTGAGCATAGTAGATTGTTTCCTTTCATATTTACAACGCTTTTATTAATGTATTGCAGCCAACATCGAGTACATTTACGTCATTTTTTTCAGAACATATATAGTTATTTATCGCATCTAAGAAAATTATACACACTGAAACATCTTTAAATAGTTTCTGAGTATACTGCAATATGATGATAACTTTACACAAAAACGAATCATTTTTTTTGCAAAAATGCAATGGAAATCAACACTTCTAAACCGATAAGGTAATTGCCAAACATTTCCTTACCAATCAGCATTGATTCGCTTGATGTTGATCAACAATGTTTTTGAGATTATAGGAATAATAGCAATCACTTAATGTGTAACTAAACAATATTAGTATATCATGAATCGGCCCATTTTATTAAGATTGCAATAATCTTCTGAGGCTGTCAATGCATTTTATAACGCCTAAATGCTCCTCACGTTCTTCAGTAAGCGTGTATACACCATTTGTTGAATATATTATTCTGGGAACGCATGTAAGCACTTGCGAAATGTCAATTAAACTGGAGAAAACCTTCTAAAGTAATGATGACAGTGTATTTTTATGACTTCTTTTCTAACGAGAGTTGTAAATCTGAATTTCGCTAATCTATTCACAGAGTCGCGTTTTCCATTTTCAATAAAGCCTAGCACGCAATTTAGAATTGACATCGAGTACATAATTATTTTCCGTGGATTCGTTGATCATTTAAGCATAATCAGCATTTAATCTGTTTTTTCCTGAGGGCTTTAAAACTGTCTCGACGGCGCGAGCCCATTCAGACTGGTCCACTTTTGAAATAATTCCTGTGCTCTCTAAATTCGCAAGCTTTTCCTATACAATATATCAGTGGGTATCAGAATGCTACTCGCCTTTGTTTGTAGAAACATGGTGTACAGTCGTCATCCATCCTAATTTTAACCTCATGTCAGACACTTCTTATGTACCAAAGAGGCAAAAGGTCTTGAAATGCAGTGAATAGTCTCTCATTTGTCACCCGTTATTGTTCGGGCAAATATACTCTGAAATAAAACCATTTGTAAAATCTCTTCTAAACATTGGTGACAGATTGTTATTTAAAATAAGGAAAATAGGTTGTTTTTGTCGAGTTATTTACCTTTACATCGTATCGTTTCACCAATGAATTCGATGTTATTACTGCCGCAATCTTCAACCTCCTGGAATGTTTCACTACTTTTGGTACCTCGATTATTCAATGTCATATCTTCTGTAGGTATGTCAAACGACCTGCCCGTATTCAATTCGAGATCCTGTGCTCATCCATTTATTGATATACACCACATCATTAATGCACTCATTAATGATGCGCGATGCACCACATCATTAATGCACTCATTAATGATGAGCGATGCACCACATCATTAATGCACTCATTAATGATGAGCGATACACCACATCATTAATGCACTCATTGATGATGAGCGATACACCACATCATTAATGCACTCATTGATGATGAGCGATACACCACATCATTAATGCACTCATTAATGATGAGCGATACACCACATCATTAATGCACTCATTGATGATGAGCGATACACCACATCATTAATGATGAGCGACTCATCTCAATAGTAATCCTCTTAGCACATATCTAACTGCACAAGAGTTGTTACTATTACTACTGATCGGATCTTGATACCGGCAGTGTCACGAGTCTGCACCTCGTTGCCGCGCGGCCCGATGGCTGTCTCATGTTGAGGCCGGACGAGACCCCGCGGCGCTGCAACGGCTTTGTTTTGAGACAGAATTCGGTGTTCCTTCTGATGTAACGGTACTGTACCTTCTTGCATTGTAAAACCAGTCCTTGCTAGTATCTTCGATGTCGCACAGCCCGGTAAAACGATTCTTGATGATCAACTGTTATTGGCTCTTCGCTGGTTTCGATGGTCGTATCGATGTGATTGGTCCTCTTGCACTCCCTTTGAGCAGACCCTAGAGTTTCAATATCGGATGCTTTGTACATGCATCCGGTTTGCCTGTATTCGTTCCTGACAACGATCTTCCACGAGAGTTAGCGGTCATTGATCAATTCATGTCTAACACGACCAAGAAGCCTAAGTCCACTCAACCTAACGAAATTGATCAACGTCCATATTGAAAAGGAAAATACAACTCTAAACATAAAAACAACATGATTCATAGTCAACCTACCAAAAGAAACTACCTTGAAACTGCTAACCAAATTGGAACAGGTTAGTTTAGTATACATGTCTGTAGAGTTTCTTGGGGCTTTCCGCTTTTCGATCATTCAATAAAATGTGTTTAGATTAGAGGACATTACCTTTTTTGTTATGGACATCTCGACCATCGTTATGCATGCACGCAAGTCTGATAAGCGTAAAAATTTACATCTACTATCTATAAATGTACATTTAGATAAGCAGGTTTCTGTCTGCTCCACACACGAGTTCAACTCCCAAATAACGAAATAAAATAAAAATAATATCAAAAATGCCATACCATTCGCACCACCAACCGCTGGCGGTTCAGACGACTAGATCAAAATAGCCACGTGGCTTCTAAAGTTTCAAAGAGTTGTCACAGCAACCCTTGTTGTGTAATGATTCCAAGCTGCAGATGAACTGCTTAAGTGCTGCTGCCGTCTGAGAACCTCACGCAAACTTGTGCACGGCAACATCGTTAGTGAGACTCTATGGGAGCCTTGGCGCCGCTTAGCAACAATAGTCTAACTCAGTATTGGGCAAAACACATTTAATACGGTATTTAAATACCTTATCTCATTACTTTGTCCAACTTCTTCTTGCAGTTTTGGACAGGTCTATAAGAGCCTTTGGATGCTGTATTTTGCCCAGCAATAGCCGTTCTACATAGAGAGTTCGTGTGTAAGAGAATCCGTTAGACAACGATCCCGCTTTTTCGGCGTCTAGGGCGAGACGGAGGGGCTGTGATGCACGCGTCGAGTGTGCAGTCGTAGAGCCAAAAATGTTTGGCAGAAAAGGAAGAGCTGTGAACGTGTGGGTAAACTAGTACGCAAATACAGGCTTTCTTGATCCTACTTCTAACTTGAATGTGGCGTTCAGTGCTATAATCATTTTCCAATTTTAGTTATAACAATGTGATAAATAAATACAGTTAACGAATAGATTAACGATCTGCTAGTAAAAGTTCAAATGTCCAATAATTTACGTTTCCTGCGACACGAGTCTGGAAGTTTGTCTTGTTGGTGGTAGACTACCATAGGCCTAATTTAGGAATTTAAAACAATGAGGTAACTTATCATATCTTGAATCTTTATTGATCTCTAAAAAGCGCTTGTAAGTAGAAATAGAAGTAATCAATGGAAATAATCCTCAAAGCGTGTGCAGGTGCCAGTGAATGTGTGCAGGCACGGGTCTCGAGCGTGCACCGACCGTCACGGGCGCCCCACGCAACGGTCTAGCATTACGAGTGACACCACCCGCCTACCAGACACGTCGGGTAGACAGCAGCAGGAGAAAACACGACAGACAAGAGGGAGCAGCAGACAGTATAAAGAGTGGGAAGCAGGCAGAAGTAGACAGACTAAGCGCCGGGGACTTATAACAGCCCATCTCAAATATCTAGATCACCAAATTAAAATACAATTTTTTCCCCTCTTACGATGGGTAATATTAGCTTCGGAAACCCTGTGAGGGCACTTGATGTCGTACTAAATATCTATGGCCTCACTGAAAGTATGTGTTTATCGCGCTGAACATTTTTCAGGTTCTCATTACAACGACAAGCTGGTACCTCCAAAGGGACACATTTACGTATAGGACCATAAAGCCTGATATAACTGACAGGTTGACGACATTGAAAGAAAGGTTACACAGATGGTCAAGGGATAGAAACATTTGCCAGGCACTTTAAAGATACATATTCGGCCACTTTACACCCTAGATATTTGCATACATGGAAACATGTATGAAGACATGAAGACGCATAGACATGCCAATAGATGATTGTCTTTATATCAGATATTTGATCCTTCTTCTGTATTAAAATTGCATGATGTGATAACACCTTTCTTGGGATGTATTCGCATTTTTAAATATTATAAAGCAGAATCGTATTGGGTGGCAACGTTCTTCTTTTGTCACTCTGCAATTCTAAGAAGAGAGTAAATCCCAGCCTTGACTTTCAAAAGGCCTTCGATGAAGTCCCTCACAGACGTTTAGTTAATAAATTGCACAGCATCGGTGTTCGCGACTAGTTGAATACCTGGATAGGATATTGTTTGAGAAACTGACGGCAGCAAGTCGTACTTATCGGAGTTTTCTCCCCTTATGGTAATGTTACAAGCGACGTGCCTCAAGGATCCGTGTTAGGTCCAGTCCTCTTCATAATATTCATAAAAGATCTCGATAGAAACGTGTTTAGAAAATTACCTAGCTTGCAGGCGATACTAAGCAAAGAGGAAAAATGCAAATCTAACTTCAGTGTCCGCAGATCCAGTTCAATGTGAACAAAACTGTTGTATTTGGACACAGAAAAGTGACAAATTATATTCGATATCGACAAATGTAAAGTCATGCACATAGGACATCATAATCCCATGTACGAATATTCAATGTCAGGAAAAAAACTGATTCCTGTCTCCGAAGAGAAAGATCTAGGTGTCATCATTGGAGACGACTTGAATAAGCAGCAAGCAATGTGGCGGTGTTGCCATAAACATTAAAACTATGCTATCTCGTACATGAGCAGACACAGTATTCTTGAGTTATACAATACGTTTGTTAAACCGCATCTTGAGTATCCCGTCCAAATCGTGTGTCCAGTCTTACTAATCTCTAAGCTGCTCAAATGATACACACGAAGACACATTGCGCCAACTCGACCTTTATTCGCTGGAGACGTCGAACTTTTCACTCCAGATGAGAAAGGTGTAACCAGGAATAATGGATATAAAATTGTTATTAAGCGTTTTTGTTCACGTATAAAGTTGTTAAGGAATGGAACAGACTTTCAGCTGAATTTGTACACAGCAATACAATCGAAATGTTCAAGTCACGGATCGACAAATTCTACAAGAATCGTCGCTAAATAGCTTCCGACCGTTGAGCGCTTACCAGCATATTTGTTAAAAAATGGTGTCTAGCGTTGACGCCTGATACGGTTAAAATTGTCACCGGTATTGGCACAAACACGGTAATATAGGAGTCAGTCATTGGTGTCTTCTAGTCGTGAAACTGTGTCCAGCAATAACACCGGTCAGCATTGGTGTAACGAGGAATAAAACTGAGTCAATCTCAAATCAATACCGTGAGTCGATTACTTTCTCTTCAGGTGCTGATTTGAGCAGTTTCGATTTGATTTGATTTGAGACTCGTTTCCACCGAAGCCTCAACGTGAGTCATAATAGGCTCCCCAGTAGGGCGCGACCGTCATTGATTCAGGTAAGTTCGCACGGCCTCGCGTGCGAAAAAATTAGTCTTGCAAAGATGAAATCAAGAATATATTTCAATTGTGGCATATTCGCGTACTAGCGCGTACAAGAAAGTAAAGAGTTAACGCGTATCATCTTAAATGTATTGTTATCTCCATGCGTAATGGGGTGGAGAGACCGCCTCAGTCACACAGGTGTTTGGAGTTTAGACAGCTTCGTATAGTCCGGTGTGTTTTCCGAAAGCGACAAGCTTTTCACGGTGGGTTGAGTCAGTGAGTAGGCTTTGTAGATTGCACGGGGGATTTAAGAACGCTCGTCGGGCTGCCGCGAGTGCGTTGCAATCCATCAGTAAGTGTTTCTCGCTGATAGCCACTTGGTGGCAACAGGGGCAAGGTGGCGCGTTTGGTCCTGTCGACATCCATCAGGTGGTTGTGAGTTATCCACGTGTGCCCCGTGCACAAGCGGTTGATGAACACTTAGGCTTTTTTGTTTGTGAACTTTGTTTCCCATTCGCCGACTGAGAGTTTGGCTACTGTTTCGAGAACCATCTACAACTACAACCTTCGTAATTTTCGATACTCCCTTAATCAAACCTTGTACTCCAGAACTATTTCTACTAGCAAAATGTCACCTAGTTTGGGCCAGAAGGCCTGTTGTGGTCTTCTTGCGCTTGTAAATACTTGTAACCGCGGACATTTCTCTTCTCAAACAATCAGTTTTAAAATCCCCGAATTAGACTGCGACCGGCATCAAAACAAAGGTGACAAATATTCGTCAAGAATACATCTAAGTTCCAAAATTTACCCATCGTCTAGCAGCGTTTCCTAAGGAACGCTCGAATCAGCTTGCACCACCTAGAAATAGACAGCATTCTGAAGTTCTCCCACTTTGGTGTACATTTTCCCACTATGATGTAAAGTGATTCCGGCTTAAACCACTTTAAGGGAGCCAGCACGTTGGGGTTAAACGCTGGCTGTGTAAGAACCATCGTACGACCTTATGTGTCTTGACATGAGTTGATATGTAGCCAGTGTATACGTATTTCACACAACTAAATATTAGTTATGTTCACCGGGTCCTGGTATTTGAAACAAGCGCACTTCTGTCATCTCTGACTAAGGTTTGTTGCCTAACTATGTCCCACTTTATTGTTTCATTGAGTCTGCGTGTTCTATCTTGTGTCTTCAACCGTACACTACCTCTTTTTGAAATAGACCACCTTATTATAGATGACTGCTCTTGTTTTAATGATGGTGTGAAATTACGTGCGCTGCTTCTACGAATGAATCCGAATCTTGATGTCCGATCGGAGTAAACTAGATAACAGTAACCCAGTTAGGATTCTGCAATTCATGTACATATATAAAAAGATAGATGGCGGCTTATCAGTCGACCAATCACGTGTGTACATAATTTTGGACTTAGAGAAACGAAGTGACGTCTTCGATGACCCATCTTATTACTGCCCTGAAAGACTATTTTGCCAGCCGCGTCGATGTAACAAATTTCAGGAACCAGGTTTATCTTCTTCGGCTGGTAAATACCTCTAACAATTTCTACTGAACCATGCAAAAAGTCCTTGTTAACCCATGTTGTGAATATAAACCAGTACAGAACAGTTTAATTCTTACATGTATTACTAGTGACGCAACCGCTGCGGGTGGGACCCCGTAGCGGGGGTGTCGCCCCGTAGCGGGGGTGTTGGAATACTCCTCCGGTAACCCCTGTATGTCGTAGAAGGCGACTAAAAGGGGAGCCCAAACTTAGAATGTGTCACCGCTACCCCTGCGTGTCGTAGAAGGCGACTGATACGGGGCGGGGCAAAGAGCTAGGAATCCCCTCCTCAATAAAATACTCCCTGGAAGACGACAAGACGACCGGGGGGAAGAGAGCCAAACGTCCCTCCGAACCCTATTGTCAGGGTCGCTGAATGTGAGTGGTTGTAGTGCAAATGAAGCAAAGAGGCGAGAGATTGGCGAGATATTTGTGAGAAGGAAGTTTGATGTGTTGGCGCTGAGTGAGACTAAGTTGAAGGGTAAGGGCAAATGTGAGTTTCGAGTGATAAATGGAAGAAAGTCGGGGTGGATGGAGGTTGAATACGAGAAGGTGTGGTGTTGTTGTTGAGTGATCGACAGGCTAGTAGCGTCACTGAGTGAAAAAGGTGTCCTCAAGATTGATGTGGGTGGAAGTTAAGTTAGGTGTAGATAAATGGGCATTTGTGAGTGCGTACGAACCTGGTGGCGAGAGGAGTGAGGAGGAGAGGGAGCAATTTCGGACTGACCTGAACGAGAGTATTGAGAGTTTCGGAAGTCAATTCGATGTGGTTGTACTGGGCGACCTTAATGCGAGAGTTGGAAATGCGGTGGTGGATATTGTGATAGGGAGGTATGGCGTTCCTGGTAGGAATGACAGTGAGAAAACTTATAGGTGTGTACATGGTGCAGGAGCTGGTCGTCGGAAACAGCATGTTCAAGAAGCGGGATATCCACACGTACACATGGGTAACGGTGGCCCATGGTGCAGTGGTGGAGAGAGCGTTGATGGATTTTGTGCTGATTTTGAGGAGAGTGGTGAGGCTGTTGAATGTGCGGGTGTTGCGAGGGGAGGGTGGAGGAGTGTCTGACCAGCTTCTTGTGGAAGGAAGATTAAGAGAGGAGCATAGGTGGAAGGGAAACAAAACAGGGGAGGAGGAAGAAAAGTAGTAAAAGGGAATGAGCCAAATGTGAAAAACAGGGCCGAGGAGTTCCAGTGGCGTTGAGGGAGGAATATGACAACGTGAGAGGACAGGACCAACAACTTGTGGAGGAAGAATGGGAGACGTTCAGAGATGCCTTGTTAAGATGTTCGAGAAATGTGTGTGGTGTGCGCCATGTACGCGAGTGCAGACGAAGGGGCTACGAATGGTGGAACGAGGAGGTCAAACTAGCGGTGGCGCAGAAAAGAAAAGCTTCTGAGGAGTGGTTGCAAGCGAGGAGAAGAGGATGAAGGTAAAGCGAGTTGTGAGGAGAGCCAGAAGGGACGCTGATGCCAGGTGGGGCAGACGGTTATGTCAGAATTTTGAGGAGAACAAAAAGAAGTTACGTAAAGAGTTTAGAAGGGTGAGAAAGGGAGAGACCGGAAAGGAGAAGGCGATGAAAAATAAAAGCGGCCAGTTGTTGACGGAAAGTAATGGAGTACAATAGAGGTTGGTCGAGTATTTTTCACGAATTGTTCAATTTAGAGGATGACAGAGAGGCTGACATTGTTGTTGTGGGTGGTGGTACGCGTATGCCGGTTTTTGTAGAGAAACCTAATGCGGAAAGAAGTGGAGAAGGGGTGGAATAACGATTGTCGAATGGCTGGTGAGGCTGCTGAATCTGTGTTTCGTAGCGCGCGTGGTACTGATTGAGTGGCGCAGTGCCTGCATTGTCCCGCTGTATAAGGGCAAAAAAGATAAAAATGAATCTTGCAACTCAAGAGGTATCAGTTTATTGTGTGTGATTGTTAAGTTGTACGGGCGAGTGCTAATCAAAAGGATTACAGACTGTACGGACGGCGCAATTGGAGAGGATCAGTGTGGCTTTAGGAGCGGTAGAAGGTGCCGATCAGATTTTTGCAGTCTGACAAGTCTGTGAGATGTACCTTGCGAAGGGATATGATGTGTTCTGGGCCTTCATGAATTTGGAAAAAGCCTACGACAGGATTGACAGGAAAGCGTTGTGGAAGGTGTTGCGAATGTATGAAGTGAGCGGAAATCTGCTGAGAGCAGTTCAGTCGCTGTTGAGAGCAGAGCATGTGTCTGAGTGGGCAGCGAGGTGAGTGATTGGCTTGCAGTGAAAGTGGGTCTGAGACAAGACTGCGTTATGTCTTCCTGGCTGGTCAATCTATACATGGATGGAGTGGTCAGGGAGGTGAACGCAAGTGTATTTGGTCGTGGCTTGGAGCAGCCGGAAACGAATGGGCGGAGTTGGCAGTTGAGCCAGTTACTATTTGCGGATGACACGGTACTGGTGACAGATGCAGAGCAGAAGCTGTGAAGGCTAGTGTCTAAGTTTGTTAGAGTGTGTGAGAGGAGGAAGCTTCGAGTGAAAGTGAGTAAAAGTAAAATAATGAGATGCTTGAGGAATGTCTATGCGAGTGGAATTAGTGCCCTCCTAAGTGGAGAGTTGATGGATGGAGGAGGTTCAATGTTTTAAGTATCTGGGCTCCCATGTGGAGAAGACTGAACTAGTGGAAACTGAAGTGAAGGCGCGAGTGAAGGAGCGGTGTAAAGTGTTGGGTGCACTGAAGAGTGTAATGAGCTGTAAGATGTTGGGGATGGAAGCAAAGAAAGGGCTGTATGGGGGTGTTGTTTCCTCAACTGTTCTTCACGGGGCTGAGACTTGGGTAAGAGCAGAAGAGAGAAGAAGGTTGAATGTCTTCAAGATGAATTGTTTGAGGAGCATGGCTGATTTGACGCTGAGAGACAGGATCAATAACGACGTGGTGCGAGCTAGAGCGGGGATGGAGAACAAGTTAGAGGACAGAGTTTATTCGCGTGTTCTGAGATGGTTCGGGCACATGTGCATAGGCGAGTAGACGTAGGCCTAAAGGAAGACCGAAGTTTCGGTGGATGGATTTTGTGAAGCAGGCGCTAGGAAGGAGAGACATTAGTGTTGAGGTAGCGAGACAGTTTTCAATAAATAGGCGTGCGTGGAGAATGATTGTGAATGGATGATTTTTGACGCTGCCCTGATAAGATATCCCGCCCTTGGCATCTCGTTGAAAGACGGGATGGTCGTGGGCGGGGGCGCCTGGTCATCATGACGCGGCAGGGGTAAACCAGTCATACTGTCGGGCCTTGCTGCACACACTGACCTCGGACCGCACTCATGACCCGGCCGGACCCTTGAGCGCAAAAGGGCAGGGTCTCCCGGCCGGACCCTTGAGCGCAAAAGGGCAGGGTCTCCCGGCCGGACCCTTTAGCGCAAAAGGGCTAAGTTGTGCGAGTGTATGAGAGGAGTGTGAGATTCGTCTTGTCGTCGGCCACCCTCTTTTCAGGGGAATTTAGCCTAGTGTCTGTATCTGTGTAAATATTACGTACATTAAAACTTCCTCTTAAAATGTTCAAAAGTATCGATACGCATGCCGTTACTCACTTGTTGTTGTTTCTATTCGGCTCCGATAAAAACAGACCATATTCACCTCATCAATGTGAACAATAGTAAATTATGATCATATTATAACAGAGATTATAAAAATCAGAACATCCGTATGAGTGGCAAATAAGTTTCAAAATGAATACCACTGCTGTCACTAGTCACACATCAATTTACGCTAATAAATGTAGGGTCGTATGGAAGTTTCCGCAGTTATTCAATTTGGATTTTAAAAATTGAAGTCAACTCCAAACACAATTTCACTATTTACTGATAACCTTTAGTAAACAATCAATACCGGTAATTATATGGTATAAGTTCACTTTGAATTTCAAAGGCTTTCGATACTGGAAACCACTTGCTCTTGTGTCCTAACCTTGAGACAATTGGGGTAGTTGGAGTTTGTCTTGGGGTAGTTGGTTTGTCTTGGTAGTTAGATTGGTTCATGTCCTCTGTGACGGCTAGAAAGCAATGAGTGTGTGTTGAATCCTTCAGTTCTCGATTGACATTAAATGGGACAGGCGTCCTCAAGGGCTCAATTCTCGGACCTCTTTTTTTTTCTAATATATGTTAGTAACATGAGCAATTGTGTGACTGATGTTTATTCATTATTTTGCTGATAACCCGACTGTAATTCATGAGAGTTCAAATCTTGAGATACTGTACGATGATATTAATAGTGAACTTCTCCGCATGGATGATTGATTAAGATGTGATAAGTTGACATTGCATGTACAAAAAACATACTATCTTTTGTTTGCAACTAGGAATAACTATGCAACCTCTCATGTCATTATTTGGGGTTTAAAAATTATACGTATTCGGGATACAAATTTGTTAGATGTCATTGTAGAGTGTACCTTACTATACACTTTGTCCAATATTTGTTTAAAAAAAATTGTTGACGAAATTTGATCAGTATTGCGTTCAGAAAGCAAGTCGTCCTCTTAACATCGAACTTATAGACTTTCAAATTGTCTATCATTAGATATTAATTTAAATTTAACAAACCCAAATTTGAACATCGCATTCATGTCCAAATTACGATGCCAATCATCCTTTCTGCACGTAGCAGATAAAATTTTGAATTCGATCTCCTTGAACAGAGGCTCACCAGCTCAGTAGATTCATTCAAGTTTCACCTAAAGCAATACACACTTTTCTGGAATGGCAGCTGGCAATGACCGTTGAAGGATTCCGTTGGTCTTGGTTCGTAGGAGAGATTCCTTTGGCTGCAGTGCCTGTGCTAAGTAGCTCAATGGGTATATCGTTGTAATCTTCAATATTATCCGCCCATCTATCGTGATTTTTTTCTTTTATTAGCTGTTACCTTATTGCTTGTACAATGCCGATATGATTGCATTTCAAAGTGTAATTTTGTCAATAAAGTACTATTATTATTAATGACGACATAATCAATGCAACTAAATTTTAGTACACATTCGCTACTCTTTGTTTTGTACGTTAGTTGCTTAGGAGAAATAACACATCAAAGTTACTAACAGAATATGCTCTAGTTCGTCACTTGAGCGATTTTCCTTACCTAATGTTTAAATTGCCTTATTGGACACGACTGTGAAACCACTTACGTAATTGCCATACGTGAACAAGCAGTTTTATGACGTATACATCTGCCAGAAAATCTTTGCTCTGCCGCCCCTTCCACTTGCCGAGATGTCTGCAGGTTTATAGTGCAACAGGATATCCACAGCTTTTTCCGTTTCCGAGATGATACATCAACAAATTATTTACCTTCGAAGACATTATTTACCAGATTAAATAGCCAACGACACTATCATTTTGGTTTGAGTAATAAACAACATATTCAGCTACGCGATCGTTCGGCTTGGCACCAATCATAGATTGCATCGATTGCCCTTATAGACGACGCCTTATTTCCAGATGCCAAAGCCTGCATGTACTCTACCGGCTTAAGAGCTTCGGTTTGTTGTCGTTCAATTAAGCCGTACAATGCGCCTGTAGCCTCTATGGGATTTCTGCACGCAAGCCAACCATCCATAGCATTACACACAAGGGATCCCATCCTCGTTAACCCCCAAATGCTAATCCATCCCGAAACAAACACTTTGAGAGTGCCGCAAGGTTCGGTGCAGGGGCCCAGCCTTTTCGCGGGTTGAACATTCTGTATCCCCGTAAGTGTTATTCCTACGGCCTCGCCAGGGTTGGTGCGGTGACACAGCAAAAAAGCCTGACGTCGACGATCTGTCTTGGAAAAGTTTGTACATCGTGACCCGAGCAGGAATTGTAAAGCGAACTCTTTTGGTCGAGCCGATTGCGGCAGACGGCCAACCTAATCTATCATGGATTTTTCCTTTGCTATAAATAGTCCAAAGACCAGGCGCGTTTTAACAAAATCCGTGGAGGAACCTAAATGAATCGGATCATCATTAGGAGTCCGCTGAAGACATGTTGAAGGAGACACAAATAGGGGAAATTTGAGAAGTCAGCCACGTGGGTTAAATCAGCAACTTTCGTTACAAATAATATATCTTCAGAATAAATGCAAGAAACAGTACAGCTGCATAAAAGATTAAGTGTAAATCTATCTGAAAAGTGACCGAACTAGGTCAGAAAAATATATTCGACGTTGCGGCCAAATATACATCATCAGCTATAGGTCGCAATGTTCCGAAATTGAATGCAACATAAATTTAAAATACAAACGATATAATAAAAATGACGAGGTACAAATTGAACATAAAATTGAATATAAGAAGGACGGGATTTAATTATCCAGAACGAGGATATATGAGCTAGTTTTTACTAGGTTTCAGTTTATAAATACAAAGGGATTCAAAAATGCGTAGATCGACTTTGCAGCTGGTAAAATATAAATGGAAAACATGTTCAAAGTTACGCAAGCGTCGCGATGCGCGGAGTGCTGTTTGACTGATGAATGAGGAGGGTGAGTAATGCAGGGAGTGCTGTCTGACAGATGAAGAAGGTGAGTGGGCAAGCTGAGTCCTTGTAAGACTGCTCGTACCGATATTTTCGAACATTCTGTTACAATGAGTACGTGCGGTCATGGCGATGTACTGAGATGCTCGTGCGGTCATGGTGACGTACTAAGATGCTCGTGCGGTCATGGCGACGCACTGAGATGCTCGTGCGGTCATGGCGACGTACTGAGATGCTCGTGCGGTCATGGCGACGTACTGAGATGCTCGTGCGGTCATGGCAACGCACAGAGATGCTCGTGCGGTCATGGCGACACACTGATATGCTCGTGCAGTCATGGCGACGTACTG